>BLSH010131159.1:788585-829412 GCA_018402905.1 Glandirana rugosa | reverse complement strand
ATTCTGGAAGGAAACCTGATGGAGTCTGCAAAAGACCTGAGACTGGACGGAGATTTGTCTTCCAACAAGACAATGATCCAAAACATAAAGCAAAATCTACAATGGAATGGTTTACAAATAAACGTATCCAGGTGTTAGAATGGCCAAGTCAAAGTCCAGACCTGAATCCAATCGAGAATCTGTGGAAAGAACTGAAAACTGCTGTTCACAAACGCTCTCCATCCAACCTCACTGAGCTCGAGCTGTTTTGCAAGGAAGAATGGGCAAAAATTTCAGTCTCTCGATGTGCAAAACTGATAGAGACTTCCCCAAGCGACTTACAGCTGTAATCGCAGCAAAAGGTGGCGCTACAAACTATTAACTTAAGGGGGCTGAATAATTTTGCACGCCCAATTTTTCAGTTTTTTATTTGTTAAAAAAGTTTGAAATATCCAATAAATTTCGTTCCACTTCATGATTGTGTCCCACTTGTTGTTGATTCTTCACAAAAAATTACAGTTTTATATCTTTATGTTTGAAGCCTGAAATGTGGCAAAAGGTCGCAAAGTTTAAGGGGGCTGAATACTTTCGCAAGGCACTGTAAGATGTAGATGAATATAATGAATAAATATAGAGCAAAGGACTCACTCTATTTTCATAACAATTTAAGCAAATGACTCTCAGATATTCAGATACTACTGAATTGAGTTTAAAGCGGAGCTCCACCCAGAATTTTTTTTTTTTTGGCATACAATTTTTTAATACTAAATAGATGTAACCCTTTGTTTCCTTACTTTCAAATCACCTAGTAATTACATGTATTTTTTACTCACAATTTTGTTTCTCTCACTGCTGGACTTTTCCATTTTAGGTGAGGGCATCTGAAGCCCATCCATAGTCTCCTGGCATCTCTTCCTGAAAGAAGTGCATGGTGGGTAACCATCATGCACTCCTCGATCTCGGTCCGCCTTAAATCGTGTCATTTCCTGTCTGGAAATAACAAGATTTTACAGTACAGGGAAGCCCACTGACTCCTGGGAAATGATGAGTCACATCTCCCAGAAGGCCAGGCGAAGCAGGAAGTGAGAAGAAGAGTCTAGGACCTAAAAGGGGCAGATTACAGAGACCACCTAGCAACAAGCGACTTAGGGTGAGTATAATTTTTTTTTTCCTTCAAAGGTAAGTCTGTATAGGCAAAGGACTTGAATGACGTAAAAAAAATTCTGGGTGGAACTCTGCTTTAACCAAGATTATATAGCTTTATAATAATTCACTGTATGACAACCCAAGTACCATTAACCAACAACAATTATTTAACTGAATTCTCCTGCTCTAATTCAGAGAGTTACTTTGAAGAATTTACTTTGAATTTGGTCAAGTGAGAAATGGTCACTGCAATTACAAGGATCCTGATATTACAGTTCAGTCTAATCTCCTGCCAGCTTTTGTTGATTCCAAAGTTGGGTACCTGTATCACTATGTCCACTAATCCATGGGACAGGGCACAAATAGGTAAGCTTAATTGCACTTTAGAAGAAAGCCTTGGTAGTGATTACTGACTCCAGGTTATACTATCTGTGAAAGAAGGACCTGTGTACAGGGTTTGTAATTAGGGTTGCCAACTTTTCTTCTCGTCAAACCCGAACACTTTAGCAGGGCACAGCAATTTTTTTTTTAATAGTATAAACTATACATATATTTTGCAATTAAATAACATTTCTAATCATGTAAAGTTAATCACAAGAGTGCCCCTTTACATCTGAACTCGCAGGGAGACTCAGCAGACTCTGATGTAAGGGAGAACATAAGGGATGCTCTGGGAGCCCTGATTTAAGGGGGGAACACTGAGAACTCTGATGTATGGAGAGGACTCTAACGTAAGGGAGAACTCTGGAGACTCTAACATAAGGGATGCTCTGGGAACCTTGATTTAAGGGGGAACACTGAGAACTCTGATGTATGGTTGAGGACTCACTGTGGCCTCTGGTGTAAAGGGAAACTGATGTAAGGGGTGCTCCGAGAACCCTGATTTACCTTAGTGTACTAGTGTAGAGGCAGGAGAGAGAAGAGGGCAGACTTCAGCCACAGACAGGAATGGCTGGTGAGCTCACTCACCCCTTGGCAGTTAGCACCTCTCATCCAGATGTATCTGAGGTTGTCTGGACTACAACCCCCACTTTCCTTTTCTGAGGCACAGCACCAGGCATTGGAGTGTGGGCAGACAGAGAGGGGTAGGAGCGGAAGGAGGAGGAGTAGATTGAGCCCTCTCTCCTCTCCCGTGTGTGTGTGTGGGGGGGGTATTAGTGCTGGCTTTGGGCAATGTGAAAGATAGTGTAACAGATACTCTTCACTTACAGCAACCCTGCTGGGAAGCCAAAGTCTGGTCTGAATAATGTGTCAGAGTTTCAGGAGGTCTGAATTGATTCCAAAACCCGAACTGTCCGGGTGAATCCTGGACAGGTGGCAACCCTTTTTGTAATCCACTAAGTAAACTGTGTCTGTACTGACAGAGACGTATAGAAACAACTGAGTATATTCAAAAGATGGGCTTCTGCCTTCTCACCACCCCGATTAGTTGATCACAGAAAGTGGTTCGCCTGCTCAGGCTTTGCTGATGACGCTGAAACCGATGGTGTCCGCTTGCTGTTTGCTTTGGGGAAACCGGCTTCCACTGCTTCTCGCTGCAGTCCTCTCTAGATCAACCACCGCTCCCACTGCAGATGCCGCTGAACCTGGAACAGACTCAGATACTGGCACGCTGGTTCCGCTGGTCACTCTTTGGAACAGGGTAATGATGCAGCTCGCTGGGTGCTGTGTAACTTCAGCCCGCTGAATTCCCTGACTGGTACACACACAGGTCCCCACTGGTCGATCATGCCATCCAAAGTGACTGGAGCAGGCCACACCCTCTGCTTAAATAGTCTGTCCCATGAGGCACCTTTTTCCCCATCAATCCTTTTCTGCTGCACAGTCTTGTGGGAAATGTAGTTCTTCCTGAAGGCAGCTAGAGGGAAACTTCCTGGAAGTGAACTACAACCCCAGGATGCACTGCTCTGCTGGAATAAAACACTATGTTATAAAATGTGACAATATGATCTTCTTTCTTTGGCCATTAGAGGGAGTCAGCTCCACATAACAACACTGTACTCTGTTTCTGAAATGCAGGCATAGATATGCATATGCTCCCTGCTACAGTATATACACAGATACCTTGGTCCAAACTGGACCACTATAACTACAGTAAGTACAAAATATCCATACATGGAATTCCTCCTTAAATAACAGTGAAAGTTAGGAAGCCCTATGGAAAATTCTTAGGAAATACATGAGTTTGTGAGTTCTGTCAGATCTAAAACAAGAACACCAAGTAACGCCAATCAAATATAGCAGGAGAGGAGATCCAGACCTTCTTTCATGGGGTGCAACTACAGCCAAAAAAGGTACAAGAATGACAATGGAAGGGTGGGAAGGAACACTTCAATGTAAATCTATGACAAGAGCATGTTTAACTAAACAAGTGTTGTGTTTCACTAATATGGAAGCCGACATTCTCAGCTGTCCTCACCTCTCCTCAGGACTTCCTCTTGGACCACCTGTTCAGAAATCTTAGCAAATCATTTCCTAGACATGGCTACATCGCTGCATATCATGGTAAACTGTACAAAACATTTCTCTGCCAATTGCTTGTTCCTTGTGTGATTCTTTTTTTTCTGAGTTGCCAAGGTAACAGAGAGAAGTTTAAAGTGATTAAATCATGATACCATAATGCATGATTCACAAAGATAGACCTCAAATAGGACCTCACCATCGTGTGCTTCTAGGCAAGTGCAACAGCAAAACAGCTACTCTTTATATTTCTCTTTTGTTTTGTTTTTTTTTGCCTCTCCCCTCCTGGTTGCATCTAAAGATGTGGAGTGGTGAAACCAAAGAGTGAGGTGTTGCTTATCCACTTGACCTCGGAAAGATTTACTCCCCTTCATGCCCAGGGCCGGATTAACATAGGGGCCATTGGAGCTGCAGCTCCAGGCCCCTTCCTTAAGATAGGCCCAGCCCAGTGGTGTGAGTGAGTCACTAATGCTGTCCAGCCCTGCTCTGTGTGCATTGTACACATAATTGATATATACATTTTTCTCTCACCCCCCACACCCTCTCTTTCACCCCCATCCTTCTTTATTCCTCACCCCTCTCTATTTCATTTAACTTGTTTCAATATTTAATTTGTTTTAACAAAAATTGTTTGCATTTTCATTGTATTTATTTCCATAAAAAGGGCCAAAAAAATCCACAGCACCGGGCCCACGATGCTCTTTATCCGGCCCTGTTCATGCCCAGGCCATTTTTTGTGATACGGCACTGTGTTACTTTAACTGACAATTGTCGTGCAACACTCTACCCCAATTAAAATGAATGTACTCTATGTTCCCCACAAAAAAATCAAATTTCTTCTTAAATTTAGGCCAATATGTATTCTGCTACATGTTTTTGGTAAAGAAAAATCCCAACAAGCTCATATTGATTGGTTTACGCAAACGTTATAGCGTCTACAAACTATGGTATATATTAATGGAATTTTTTTTTGCACTAGTAATGGCAGCGAACAGCAACTTATAGTGGCACTGCAATATTGCGGCAGACAATCTGACACTAACTGACACTTTGCAGGAACAAGTGACACTAATACAGTGATCAGTGCTAAAAATATGCAGTCAGTGTACTATTGACACTGGCTGGGAAGGGGTTAAACATCTAGAGTGATCAAATGCTTAACTGTGAGCCTTGCCAGTGTTTTTGTGTACTGTATAGGCTGCTTTTACTAGGGGAAGAGATGGATTCTAGTCCCTGCTTTACAAGTACATAAAATCCACCCAAAAGAGTGTGTGGACACCGCTCTGACCGCAATGAGATCACAACTCGGAGCAGGTGTTATCTCGGCTCACCACTGTCAATAGGCAATCCCAAGAAGAAGAAGATGGCTGCACACCACACCGCTATGGGTGTTGTTTTAACTGTTCTTTATTGGAGTCATCATGCCAGAAAAGATCACAGATACATGCTGGTTAACGCGTTTCACACGCCTGCTGCATGTTTGTTCACAACAAGCATGCAATATCCATATCGGTGTGGTGTGCAGCCATCTTCTTCTTCTTGGGACACAAAATCCACCCCTCCCCCAGCAGAACGGAACTCTGCCTTGTTTACATAGGTAGAGCTCCGTTCTGAGTCTCTGCCCGACGATGGGCAGGTGCAGGCGGACATCGAGTGCCCGGCACCCGCAGATCGGCTTCTGCAGTGAATAATCACAGCAGAAGCAGCCCACCGCTGGCATACGTGTGCCTCCGGCAGGCAGGTGTGCAGGATCACATATATATATATATATATATACGTGATCTAGCACAGAGCTGCCACTCTGTAGCAGTAAAACTGCTATAGGGCGGTCAGCTAGTGGTTAAGCTGGCCAGGCTCATAGATTTTTTTTTTTAACCTGCAGGCTGTACAGTGTGGATGGGCGAATCTGCAGCTATTTTATTTTGACAGACGACACTGGCAGTGGTCAGAATCGAGCCGGTGCAAAGATTTTTGTCTACGCAGGTGAAGGTGCATTTTTTATTTCACAAGCCTAGAGAAAGCTTTCTTAGGTGCTCCAAATGCTGCTATTACAATTAGCTGTCAGGGAGTGATGCCAGCTTTCACTGCTCTGTTGACTCAGGGGCACCCCTGAGGACATATAAACAAGTGCCCTTCATTAAATTAATTTAGCTAGAAGCTTACCGGGCAAGAGACGGTGGGAGGCAGGCAGTGGGAGCTGGAGTTAGGGAGCGGAGCTGAATGGTCCTGAAGTAGATTGCACGGAGGTAGTTTATTCCTAAAAGGGTGCCTGCAAATCACCTCATTAGTTGCTAGGATGCTGGCAGTCCTAGAAACCAATGACTAAAAATAAGATTGAAATGTAGAGAGAGGGTGAGAGCACAGACATCCTGCATTTTATGCATTGAGAATACCCCAACTGTGTGAAGTGGATTCAGTGCCCCCCAATTCCTGGCGCCCTAAGGCAGCTGCCTAAGCAGCCTTATGCTGGCGCCGGTCCTGGTCAGAGTACAGAACAGAGGCTGCATCTGAGGTTACAGGTGTTCAGTCGGCAGTTATCTGCCCGGCTTCTTCAAATTTTCAGCTGAAGGATGTCAGACAGGAAGGTTGCTGCTAGGGCCACCCATAAAGCAAATTTCAGCTGGTTCATCAAGAACAGGCTGAAATTCTCTTAGTGTATGGCCAGCTCTAGAGGGTCCCTTGACTGCAAGTCAGCAAAAATACAGCTCCTGGGAATACCTGCTGGGAACTCGGTAACCTGGTTGCTTTGTGTCTACTATGGACTGTTAAATGCTTTTATCATGAATGTGTTTATGAGTATATTTCTTTTACACATTATTAACCACCAGAAGGATATCCCACTTTAGGACCAGGGCACTTTTCTCAATTTGGCACTGCGCTGCTTTAACTGGTAATTGCACGGTCATGGAATGCTGTACCCAAACTAAATTTGCGTCCTTTTTTTCCTACAAATAGAGCTTAATTTTGGCGGTATTTGATCACCTCTGCGGTTTTTATTTTTTGCTATATAAACTAAAAAAGACTGAAAATTTTGGAAAAAAATTATATTTTCTACTTTTTGTCAATATAAAAATACAATAAACTAAATTTTAGTCATACATTTTTGCCAAAATGCATTTAGCCACATGTCTCGGGTACAAAAAAAAGGAAATTAGCATATGTTTATTGGTTTGCGCAAAAGTTATAGCGTCTACAAACTAGGGTACATTTTCTGGAATTTACGCAGCTATTATTTTATGACTGACTATATTATTTCTTGAGGCGCTATAATGGAAGGGCAGTACAACCCCCCCCCCCCCCCGATGACCCCATTTTGGAAAGTAGACACCCCAAGGAATTAGCTGAGAGGCATGTTGAGCCCATTGAATATTTTATTTTTTTGTCACAAGTGATTAAAAAATTAAAAAAAAAAAATAACACAAAGTTGTCCATGAAATGATATATTGCTCACACATGGCATGGGTATATGTGAAATTACACCCCAAAATACATTCTGCTGCTTCTCCTGAGTACAGGGATGCCACATGTGTGGGACTTTTTGGCAGCCTATCCGCGTACGGGACCCAAAAACCAATCACCGCCTTCAGGATTTCTAAGGGCCTAAACTTATGCCTTCACCCCACGCTACCTATCACAGTTTTTTTTGCTATAAAATTACTTTGAACCCTCAAACATTATATATATTTTTAAAGCAGAGGCGACAAACTATATACATTTTTAAAAGCCTTTACAGGTTACCAATTTAGATTTGCAGAGGAGGTCTACTGCCAGAATTACTGCTGTTCCCGGTGATAACTCTCATGCACGGTGCAATTGTTGTATGACACGAGACCGACGCTTGCATTCACCTTTGCGCACGAGCACAAGGGGACAGGGGTGCATTTTTCTTTTCTTTTTTTTTTTTAATTATTCATTTTGCTATTTATTTTATTTTTACACTGTCCCTTTCATTTTTTTTCATCATTTTTATTGTTATCACAGGGAATTTAAACATCCCCCATGATAAATATAGGTAGTGTTGCATATTTATTTATTTATTTTTTTAATTTGGGGTCTATTAGACTCAAGATCTCTCCTCTGACCTTAAAGCATCTGACCACACCAAGATCGGTGTGATAAGATGCTTTCCCAATTTCCCAATGGCGTTGTTTATATCCGGTGAAACTGAAGTCATGAAATGCTCGTAGCCTCTGTTTCTTAGGCCATAGAGATGATTGGAGCCATTCTAGTCTTCAATCAGCTCTATGGTCAGCTGGCGGAAGCACCGGCTGAATTCTCGCGTTCCCCGGTGGGACAGGAGAGAAACTTACAACTGTTTTTGGCTTTTATTATTATTTTTTTTTTTTGGTTTTTATAACTTTTTTATTTTTTTCAAATTTTTTACTTTTTTTTTTTTTGGTACACTTTTTTTTTTTATAACAGTAAAGGTTAGGGTCTCTAAAAATGCGGTAACATCTTTGGAGACCCTGTGACAGTGTGCCCTATTTCTGTGTGGTGCTGTACCCTACGCTAATACTCAACTAGTGTATGGTAGTGCTGGAAACAGTCACCGATGCAAAGACCAGGCTGGTCATGACAGGAGGGACAATAAAAGCAGGTGTCACGCCTGTATCCACGTCGTCGGCAGACATGACATCTTTTTTGGGGGGCTCGGTTGGTAGGGGTACCAGGAACGGAATGCGGAAAATGCCGCCATGCAGCCGGCTCACTGCATTTGGATTGGGAAGGTGGGGTGCAGCACCATGTGGAAACAGAAGGGCTCTGACGATCTCTTCCTGGAATTTAAGGAGAGATCCAGTCCTTCCTGACACTTTGTATAGCACATAAGCATTCAGCATAGCCAATTGGAATAAGTATACAGACACTTTTTTGTACCAGCGTTTGGCCTTACGGCCAATTAGGTATGACACCAATAACTGGTCGTTGAGGTCCACCCCTCCCATATTTTGGTTATATTCGTGGACACAGAGGGGTTTCTCCACAACACCAGTCGCCATTGTAATTTGGACGGTTGTATCTGTATCAATGGAGGAAAGAACAAAAACATTCTTTGTATCCCTCCACTTCACCGTGAGCAAATTTCTACTTCTCAAGCAGGCTCTCTCCCCCCGTCTAAGTCGGGATTCTATTAGCCACTGGGGGAAGCCCTGGCGATTAGATCGCACTGTGCGACATGCGCCAATTTGGTGATTAAACAAGTGACTAAAAAGTGGCACGCTTGAGTAGTAATTGTCCACGTACAAATGATTTCCGAATGAGTTAACACCAAGTCCCACTCAATCTTGCCAGCGCTCACCTATGTAGTCTGGGCATCCTTCCGGCTCCATGTGACTATCTTTGCCCTCATAAACCATAAAACTATATGTATAGCCTGTGGCCCTGTCACACAGCTTATACATCTTGACCCTGTATCTGGCATGCTCGCTGGGTAGAAACTGTTTGCAAGCAAGACGGCCAGAAAATTTAAACAGGGACTCGTCTACACAGTGCTGCGAATTGTGTGTTGAAGTGGTTTACGAGGGGCCGAAGTTTGTTAAGCCGATCGCATTCAGGGTCACCCCGTGGACGACAGAGTTCATTGTCGTTGAAGTGCTTAAACTGCAGGATCTGCTCGTATCGTGTCCTGGCCATGGAAGCAGAGAACACAGGCATATGATGAATTGGGTCAGTGGACCAATATGACCGCAACTCAAATTTTTTAGTTATGCCCATGTTGAGGGAAAGGCCCATAAAGGTCTTAAATTCTGGAACCATAATTGGTTTCCAGTCTCTGGCAAGTGACAACTAGGGATTAGCGGCGATGTATTGACCAGCATATAAACTGCTTTGGTCCGAAATCTTCGGTGAAAAACAGTGAATAAAAATCAATGGCCGTAAAATCAACTGTATTCACATGAATTCCGGGTTGACCAGTGAATGAGGGAAGTACTGGCGCTGCATCAGTGGTGGGTTGCCAATCAGGGTTACAGTTGTATGCAAAAGTTTAGGAACCCCTGACAATTTCCATGATTGTCATTTATAAATATTTGGGTGTTTGGATCAGCAATTTCATTTTGATCTATCAAATAACCGAAGGACACAGTAATATTTCAGTAATGAAATGAGGTTTATTGGATTAACAGAAAATGCGCAATATGCATCAAAACTAAATTAGACAGGTGGATAAATTTGGGCACCAAAACAGAAAAATCACATCAATATTTAGTAGAGCCTCCTTTAGCAGAAATAACAGCCTCGAGATGCTTCCTATAGCCTGTAATGAGTGTCTGGATTCTGGATGAATGTATTTTGGACCATTCCTCCTTGCACAACATCTCCAGTTCAGTTAGGTTTGATGGTTGCCGAGCATGGACAGCCCGGTTCAAATCACCCCACAGATGTTCAAATATTTATAAATGACAATCAAGGAAATTGTCAGGGGTTCCAAAACTTTTGCATGCAATTGTAGCATATTCAGCGGGAAGGACACTATGGGCTCTGTGGGCCTGTGTTTGTCATCGTCTTCGTGGCTGAGGGACACTATTTGTGCTAGCCACACCAGCTTGAACTGCACTTATGGGACTCGCCACGTCACTAAGTGTTACTGCAGTGCTGGTTGTATGACCAGGATGTACTAGCCCGCTGGTGCTTGCCAGTTCACCAGAAGGAGTAGCAGCACTAGTACTGGCTCTCTGCTCCATACGAGAGCCCTGCGGTTCTTGCACCTCAGCGACAGCAGAATGGGATCGTGTACGCCTGACCTTAGCAGGGACCACAACTCCATCCTCAGAGCTGTCTGACAGGGTGCTGCTGCTCTCTACGGGTTTGTATGCTGAGCCTCAACCTGACAGTGGAGCTTCCCCCATCGCTCTCATCTGTCATTGTAGGCCTCTTCACTAGTGTACCTCGGAGTGGACATGTGTGATTCACAGGCAACAAAGCGCATCTGGTTGTCAGAGCCCGTTTCAAGTCGCTACCAAAATCACTGTCAGCTTTTGCAGGGATCGGGCATGATCTTTGCAAACGCTATACATATGTGTATTGTGTTTTGTAAGTGTCAGCGATCTATTGATCCTGCACTTGGGTGGGCTGGGCTGGGTGGAGGGCTTAAACACAGGTGCTAGCAGGTATCTGGGCTGATCCCGTGTTTTTTAGAACACTAATCTAGTGGGGACGATAATATAGATCTGATCAGATCACAGATATTGACCTGTTCATATAATATGCTACTAACTGACCTATCTAGGTCTATGTATGTGTATCAGAGTACCTGTACTAATCTGACTCTGCCGGGGATTGCCACTGACCCTAATGCACACTAACACCTATCTAAGGTCACCGGGTGATCAGGGGGGTTAAAATCTATAAAAGATGTATATATATATATATATATATATATATATATATATATATATATATATATGTATATATTATCTCACAAAAGAGAGTACACCCCTCACATTTTTGTAAATAATTTTTTCTATTTTTTCATGTGACAACACTGAAGAAATGACACTTTGCTACAATGTAAGTAGTGAGTGTACAGCTTGTATGACAGTGTAAATTTGCTGTCCCCTCAAAATAATTCAGCACATAGCCATTAATGTCTAAACCACTGGCAACAAAAGTGAGTACACCCCTAAGTGAAAAATTGGCCCCAATTAGCCATTTTCCCTCCCCGGTGTCATGTGACTCATTAGTGTTACAAGATCTCAGGTGTGAATGGGGAGCAGGTGTGTTAAATTTGGTGTTATCGCTCTCACTCTCTCATACTGGTCACTGGAAGTTCAACATGGCACCTCATAGCAAAGAACTCTCTGAGGATCTGAAAAAAAGAATTGTTGCTCTACATAAAGATGGCCTAGGCTATATGAAGTTTGCCAAGACTCTGAAACTGAGCTGCAGCTGGGTGACCAAGGCCATATAGCGGTTTAACAGGGTGATTGCAAGCGCCAACAGGATAAACAAGAAATGGTGGTATAAAAAACACAGTACTTCTGATCCATACAGGATGATATATCAAATCAGGACCAGGAAATGAAAGGTTAAACGGATCACTACTGAAGGCAAAGGAAGCTTCTCTCTTGAGTGAAGTCAGCTCAAAAGGTCATGTGAAGGAAAGAAGCACAGAGAAGCGCCACTCAGTAACATGATTTTATTAACCATAGAACAAGCTAAAAACACTTACATGTAGATAAGGAAGTAACAGCTCCTCAAGATGTAGATTAGCCTCTCTGGTGAACCAACACGCTGACAGTGTGAGGGGGAGACAGTTCTGTGGAGACCCTAAGTCAAAGCCGGCTGCCTGTGCTGTATGTCCAGGAGGGAGAGCCGAAGGGACCAGCTTGGACCGCACCACTGTGTGTGTAATGACGTCACTCGAGGGCTGGGAACACAACGCGTTTTCAAGCATGCGCGGACTCCATACCGAGCCAGCGCGCTCCTTTATCAAGCGACACTAAGCCTCTTCTAAAGATGATGCACAAGAAAGCCTGCAAACAGTTTGCTGAAGACAAGCAGACTAAGGACATGGATTACTGGAACCATGTCCTGTGGTCTGATGAGACCAAGATAAACTTATTTGGTTCAGATGGTGTCAAGCATGTGTGTTGGCAACCAGGTGAGGAGTACAAAGACAAGTGTGTGTTGCCTATAGTCAAATGTGGTGGGAGTGCTAAAAGATGATTGAAAATCATAAAGATACTGAAAACGGACCCTCAGTGCCTTAAAAGATTGAATGTTTATTAATGTATTCAGTAAAAAACGATACAAACCAGTGAAATGATTAAAAGTATGAAAACGTTGTCATGGCTGACCTGTATGATGTCATAAACCACACACCAATCAACACCACCACACATACGGTTCATGAATTACCATACTAGATCCTAAAAAAATAGATGATATGAACAGACTGCAAAAAGCGAGGCAGTGCTGTCTGCAACAATATATAGTCAATGGCAAAATAGGGGGATCAAAAGTGGGATTGAACCACAAAAATAATCGGGACAGCTGAATGTGGAATAGATTAAACTTGAGAGAGGGATCAGACTGGTGTTAAGTCTTGAAGTGTCCCTATGATTATTAGTGAGAGCAGGTTCGTCCCACCTGCTAAACCATCGTTCACCACTTCTCTGTTATGTGCAGTCAGGATATGGGAGCCAGCAGTCAGACTGTATCAGTCCCATCTTGTTGCCAGTTTAGACAAAGTCAATAGTATGCTCACCCGATCCTCAAGTGACTGCTGTTGGCGCATGGATGTCCTCAACTCCTCAGTTCATGCTGCTGCTCTGGGTCAGTGCCCGGGGATGGATCATTCGGGCGCCGTATACACCAGCTGCAGTAATCCACGTGTGCTGTGAGTATCCCAAGGTGGAGGGGTGGGGTAATCAGCGTCACCAGGTCAGCAGGGGTGACGTCATGCTGACATGTTTCGTTCAGCCTATCCCTGAACACATTATGCAATTTTCTTTTCTTCAACTACAGGTGGGGAAAGTGACATGGGGACATGGAGGTGACATTTTACACATTGCCTCTGGGTCAGTAACAGTAATGGGAGACCAGTGAACAGACATTGGCTGGTCTCCGTCCCCTCCCTTTCCTTCCGCTGCACCCACCATGCTGGTCTCGAGTGCGGCAATGAGCATGCAGAGCCCAGAAAACATTTCAGGGGCACATGGGGAAGGGGTGGGGGGTGAATGACTTGCAGTAATGGGGGTGTGTGGAAGCGACTGGGCGCTTCTGATGTCATCAAAGTGACAACACACGTTGGCTGGGGCTTATTGCGTCATTTCCATTTCTGAACTTACGGTCAATAGAGCGTAGGTGGTTTGAGGAAGTAATATATGCGCAGTAGCTTGTGTAATGTGAGAACTTTTCCTTGTAAGAATATTTTAATTGTTTTTAAATTTCTAATAAATATGGTATCACGCTAGTGGAGGCTGTCTCTTGTCTTGTTCTCTCCCTAATCTGCACACATCTCGGGGAGGAATAACAGGAAGAGCCCCATTGGAGTGGACCTATAGGATTACAAGCAGTGAAGAAAATCTGCATGCAAAGCCTTTAAGACCTTTAAAAAAGGGTCAAAGAGAAACAATACCCCCAATGGTGAGTGGGACTTTTAAGGCAGACCAAGTATTGGGTTATAATAAAAAAACAAGTTTTATTGGTACATTACAAAAATGGGTCATAGAAAGGAGCTATGACATCCAATTCATACATAAAAAACAACTGATATGCGATCATAGACAGTAAACTTCTCAGAGCCTGATGCGTTTCAGGATCTTGTCCTTTCTTCAGGGGCACATATGCAGAGAAGTATGTTCTACAATATAATACATAGAAATTATTATTTGAACATCCTTTAAAAGTACAAAAGACGTAGAGAGGCCATCAAGACAAGTCACAAAAATACCTTTGGGAGAGAAGAGCAGAATAAATGATTTGCATGTATCAGAGAACAGACAGACTCGTGGGCCATATTGAGTTGGAACAACCTGTAGGGCGGTGGTCCAAAGAGGGGGCCACCGCCGCCGCCACGCCTTACCAGTCACCACTGAGCCTCCCAAGAATTGGCCAAACCTGGTGGGATAAACGATACTCCTGCGTAGATACAACCAAGAGGTGTTTAGTCTGACCCAAAACCCCAACCAAGTAACGGAGGGTTGGGGTACCTGCAGATTAGAAGAAAGAGTAATAATCGGCTATGTCCGACAGGTAAGTATTCTCCAAAAGTCTATATAATAGATATCTATAAAAATTCCTTGTTGGGTAGGTAGCAAGTATTGCAACTAAGGCCTTAACCTAGTGCATACATGAGGTCACATAGGGCCCCATGGGTGGACTAACATCTTTTCATATTACACCTAGTGTATATTTAAGAATACTTGAAAAGAACTAAGCGGCAACCGACTTAGAACTTAGGACCACAGAGAGGTCCCCAGGAGAGTTGCCTGCCCCTCCTAACCAATGTTTGGTGGAGGGCAGACCTCCTGTTCTTCCGCCAGCGCCTTCCTAGCCCCCACCCGGCGCACAAAGCCCCCCGAGCCCTTTGGGTAATTCAGGGGGCAGCCTTGCGGTGATGGGAGGATGTGGGAGGGATTTGGGTCTTTATGGACCCCTCCCCTGCCCGCTCAGCCCACATACAGCTCTGTGTGTCTGTGGAGTGGGCGTGCATGACCGTTTCGCATGTTTATCATGCGGCGCGGCCGTGCACAACCGCTCCAGGATCCTCCAATGGCTGGCCTAGTACTGGATTCCTACTCCGCCCATATCTGTCCGGGATAGTAGCATCACGGTTCACGTTCTGTGACACGCTGTGTGACATCACGACGCCGACGATTATACTGAGCATGGCCTCTCCACTCTTACAGGTAAAACCTTCTCTGCTACTAAATCCTTGGTTATGTTCTCTGCTTTAATTCCATTCATATTCATACCCTTGTTTATGGTTATTTAGCTATCACTGTACCAACAGTATTGCCCTGATTTGGGACCCCGGTGTTGAATCGGTATTACACCGATATTCCCTACTTAGGGCTATGTAAAGAAGTTTGGTAAATATTGATTTTTGGCCTTGCTAGCATGTTTGCCTATCAGTTTGTCAGCTTTTCCATATATAGGAGTAGTGGTCTGCCCTCCACCAAACATTGGTTAGGAGGGGCAGACAACTCTCCTGGGGACCTCTCTGTGGTCCTAAGTTCTTAGTCGGTTGCCGCTTAGTTCTTTTCAAGTATTCTTAAATATACACTAGGTGTAATATAAAAGGGTGTTAGTCCACCCATGGGGCCCTATGTGACCTCATGTATGCACTATGCTAAGGCCTTAGTTGCAATAATTGCTACCTACCCAACAAGGAATTTATATAGATATCTATTTTATAGACTTTTGGAGAATACTTACTTGTCGGACATAGCCGATTATTACTCTTTCTTCTAATCTGCAGGTACCCAAACCCTCCGTTACTTGGTTGGGGTTTTGGGTCAGTATAAACCCCTCTTGGTTGTATCTACGCAGGAGTATTGTTTATCCCACCAGGTTTGGCCAATTCTTGGGAGGCTCAGTGGTGACTGGTAAGGCGTGGCGGCGGTGGTGGCCCCCTCTTTGGACCACCACCCTACAGGTTGTTCCAACTCAATATGGCCCATGAGTCTGTTCTCTGATACATGCGAATCATTTATTCTGCTCTTCTCTCCCAAAGGTATTTTTGTGACTTGTCTTGATGGTCTCTCTACGTCTTTTGTACTTTTAAAGGATGTTCAAATAATAATTTCTATGTATTATATTGTAGAACATACTTCTCTGCATATGTGCCCCTGAAGAAAGGACAAGATCCAGAAACGCATCGGGGCTCTGAGACGTTTACTGTCTATGATCGCATATCAGTTGTTTTTTATGTATGAATTGGATGTCATAGCTCCTTTCTATGACCCTGTTTTTCAATGTACCAATAAAACGTGTTTTTTTATTATAACCCAATACTCGGCCTGCCTTAAAAGTCCCACTCACCATTGGGGGTATTGTTTCGCTTTGACATTTCCAAGTCCAGGGATGACGGCAGTAGGGTTGTATACCCGGGTGGTTTAACTTAACATTTAAAAAAAGGTCAACAAGCTCTGGTGAGTGTGGTACAACAGAAGGGGAGCACGGAGTGTTGCACTGAGCATACAAGATTTGTTGCCCAAGTTATTTTATTTACAAGTGGATTCCTTATTATCAGAGGCGTTACTAGAACCTTCAGGGCCCCAGTGCAAGAAATTATGAAGGGCCCCCCTGGCCCCTTTGCAGGGCCCTTCCCTCTTCCAGCTGATCCTGGGGCCCTTTACTCCCATCGCGGGTCCTTTATTACGGTCCTACAGCGGCACCCTTTCACAAGTTCTGCAGTGGGCCCCCTTTCTGCCATCTTCGGGCCTCCCCATTGTGGTGAAATGCCACGGCCCGGTCCCAATTGCAACCTTTGCGATCCTGATAGTTCCCTCACTGGTGTCAGTAGTTTTTCATTTTTATTTTAATTTTATTATTTTTTTACCATTTCATTTTATTTCTTTTACAATTTCATTTTTAGCATTTTTTACAATTTATTTTAGGAGCTTTGTTGGGGGGCTTAGATGAGATATCAGGGGTCTAAACAAACCTCAGCCCTCAATCTCCATCTGTGTAGCCTCAGCTGCACAGAATGAATGGACAGGCATAGTTGAGTACCAAGCCTCCCATTCATTCAGAAATGGAAGTATAGTAAAAATAGTTCACTATGCTTCATTTATGAATGAACCAATTGGTACCAATCACTGACTCTGTCCATTCAGAAAAGGAAGGAGCTGGTAAATGACAAATTTACCGACCTATTCCCATCTCTCCATCATGATACATCTTCTACAGCAGCTGGCAGGAGAGAGGAGGGGAGAAGACAGCAGCTCTGTGGGGGGACACAGGGACCCTGGGAACAGCAGAAGACAAGTAAACTGTATAGGAGGGGCGGCGGGGCAGCATATAGAGGAACCAATCTCCTCCATTAGGAGGAAAATGGAGGAGAATGGTTCCTCTAAATTCACCCCCGCCATCCCTCCTATCCAGGTGTACAAGGGAGGCAGACGGGCCCCATGCTCCAGGCAATTGCAACCCCTATCATTACGCCCCTGTTTATTATGTTGGAACTTTGATTAATTGTACTGTTCATAAGGACTAAGCACAAGTCACTTTACACTTTTATTTATATATTTGCAAGTTGGCACTCATATTTGTAAGAATTTTGGAGTATATGTAATAAGATGAATACTAATATTGAAGGGGCACTTTGTTTATAATTTGTATAACAATTAATTGAAGTTATTTGGATGCACTTATTTGAAAAGTCAGGTAGCACTTTTAATAGCACTTATTAGGTTAGCATGTAGCACTTTAATTTAGGATATAGTATTGCACTATTGTTTATAGCCATGTATAACTTTTTTGATACAGTAAGCACCACACCAAAATTCTTTGGACTCGCTTCTATCTGACAGCTGGTAGTCAGCTTGTCACATTTACACCCTCGCTATGACTGCCGGGAATGTGTGTAAACCCCTCCTGCCACCGACATAAGATGTATGTCAGTGGCAGTAAAAGTGTGCTGTGACTGAAAAAAATGGTTGACAAACGCTGGCCTAATACATACGCTTTTTATTGCAGCCACTTGGAGGTGCAGGAGACTAGTGTTCTCTCTCTGTTCATTCCTGCATCATGTCTGCTCTACTCAGAGCGAATTCATGTCAAATGTGATATCTGGGTTGTCACTTGTGGTACAGAAGCATGCATAATGATATAGGCGTGCACAGGGGGTATAACAGGTGTGCCTGGGCACACCCTAATCACTATGTGTGTTGCCGATTCCCTCTACTTCCCGGGCTCCACCCCCCTTGTTGGCCCTCCCTCTCTGCAGTGCTGCTGGCTTCCCTCCTCTCCTAGCTCCCCAGCTGCTGCAGAGGATGTTTTAGGATGGAGAGCAGGGGAAGGGGCTAGTAAATAGTTGCTTTTATAAATGAACGCAGTGAACACACTCACTCACTGTGTCCATTCATAACTGAAGCATAGTAAACTCTGTTTATTATTCTTCAGTTTGTGAATGAATAGGAAGCCGCTCAGCACAGAGCACTTCCTATTAATTAACTGTACCGTGCTGAGCTTGCAGAGAAATGAATGTGTGTTTGAGTTTTGGGGTGCACACCCTAATGCAATAGGCTGCGCACACCTATGCATAGTGAACAGGGAATACTGTGTCACTGAGAGAATGTAAGTGACTCCCACACAGCCAGTGCCAGAAAAACAGGGACAGGTAGCTGGAGACTTAAGAGAATAAAATGAAGCAGTTTTGACAATATGCCCCCCAACGTTTTTTTTTAGACAGGCTAAATCCAGCCCTGTCCTACATAGATAAATGGCCTTGCATTTATTTCCCTGAATGCAAGACATTATCTAATTGGAAAAGACGAGATTGTGATGTTCATCCATACCGCCTCCATTCAAGGAATGCCTCGCAATTAGTGAAAACTTTTTCTTAACCACTTTCCACCTGAAAGACAGCTACAGCGCGGGCTTCCATTGGACTCGACTGATCACAGATCGTGGGTAAAGGGCCAATCACAGCTAAGCGCACCGCAGCGAACAGTGGATGTGGTTTAAACTAAATAGTGGGCGTGGCTTAAATTGGTGTGGTTCAAGAGATGACCGAGGGATGGAGGGAGGAAGAAAGAAAGAGATAGGGAGGGAAGGAGAGAGAAGGAAGGAAAGAAAGAGGATGGAGGGACAGCAGGTCCAGATCCTACACCATAATAGCAATAATATGTGGATTCCAAATCAGCAGATAAAGATACTCCAAACACCTGGTGTTTGTGCTTCAATCATCCCGGCACCATGGTTGGTATGGTGTCAGGATAATTGAAGCGCATTATTTCTATTATTACATTGTAATATAACATGAAATAGTTCAACTCACCATAATGCAGAATCAGTGGGAGCCCTGGGCATGTCACTTGCCACGTCAGCTGCCACTAGATGCGGTTTATCACTTGCCACGTAGCCTGCCACCAGATATGGATTGTCACTTACCACGTCACCTGCCACCATTTGTGGATTGTCACTTGCCACGTCCCCTGACACAATTTGCGGATTGTCACTTGCCACGTCGCCTGCCACCAGGTGCAGATGATCGATTGCCACGTCGCCTGCCACCAAATGCGGATGATCGATTGCCACGTCGCCTGCCACCAGATGCGGATGATCATTTGACACATCGCCTGCCACCAGATGCGGATGATCGATTGCCATGCCAGCGCCACCAAATGTGCATTGTCGCTGCATTGGTGGCAGCACTGGTCCATTTAGCACAGAGGCAGGTGCAGTGGATGGTTCTGAGTGAGGGCAGGAGAGCGGTGATGTGGGGGGGCAGTGAGAGATGTTATCTCTCTGCTCCCCGCCACACCTCCGACATTGCAGAGTCTCGTTTCTTTTATCCGCTCGCTTGCGGCTCTCTCATGCAGCCTGCCCGCGGCACCCACGGCCCTGCGGTTAGGGACCCCTGCAGTAAGAGACTCGGGGTTATGGGCCCCAGATTCGGGGCTTTATCCCCAGAAGCCAACCCCTAGCGACGCCCCTGCTATCAGTACTGCTAATCAGTGCCACCTATCAGCGCCCATCAGTACTGCTAATCAGTGCCACCTATAAGCACCCATCAGTGCTGCCAGTCAGTGCCTATTAGTGCCGCCTCTCAGTACCCATCAGTGAAGCCTCATCAGCGCATATCAGTGAAGGAGAAAAATGATCTGTTTGCAAAATTTTATAACAAATTATGAAAAATGTTTTCCTTTTTTTTATATTTTCTGTAATTTTTTTCTTTAGCAAAAAAAAAAAAAAAAAACCAGTGTTGATTAACATTAAAATTATAAATATTTTGTTTGGCTGTTGCATGACCGCGCAATTGTAATTCAAAGTGCGACAGCGCCGAAAGCTAAAAACTGGCCTGCTCAGGAAAGAGGTATAAGTGCCCAATAAGCAAGTGGTTAATGGAGGAGATGCCCAGCGAGCGACTCCCTGTGATATCTGTACAAAAGCCTAAACTACAAGTGTCAGCGCTGAACATTCGGTGCTGGTGGAGTGCAGAATGAATAAAAGTTAATGTCAGAGCAAATGCTGCAGCAGCTGGAAATGGGGCACATTTCTGGCTTATTAGGTAACTTATTTTTGCTGCGCAAATTTACACAAATAGTTTTGGCCATACTTCAGCTTTAAAGTTAGCCTGAAAATCACTGGTGGCTGGTGGGTCTTTCCTTTTGGGGGTGGAAAAAAAGCAAGCCCCCCTCCGGACGGCACTGCACCCCCCATCCTCCCTCCGCCCGGCCCTCATTCGCTATCATCACACAACTGGGTGGGGTCCCAAGCCCACCTTTTTTTGAAGCCTATTAGAGCCTCTGGCTCTAATCACATGCTTCAAAAAAGCACTCCCCCCTATTGGAATCCATAGTCCGGCACCCTGATATGTAGATCAGAGGGCAGGACACATGGATGGGTGGATGGGGGGGGCGGCGCCCGTGCGCCCTCTATGGACGAGTCGCCACTGCTGAAAATTGTGAATAGCAACGGAGTGCTCTCTACTGGCTGGAAAGAATATATATAAGCTATTCATACGCCAGGGCTCAACAAAACCCAGGCGCCAGGTCGCAATGGTGACTGGAAATTATGTCCTGGCACCTGGGCTACACTGCAGCAGCGGTCTGGATGCCTGCCACATTGCCCCCCTGCGGGTGTGCGGACTTAGGTTGGGCTGGCCAAAATTGAGGGCGTGGCTTTGTGGGCTGCTGGAGTGGGATACACGCACCTTTCTGCGAATCAGCGCCCCCTGGTGGGCGGTGCTGTGATGAGCGCGGCTTGCTCTCACTGCCCGCCCACCGCCGACATCATCTTACCAGTTTGACAGCTGGGGTTGGGGTTGAGGGCTTGATTGGTCACCTGTTCCTTACCGCCGCTGTAGATGGGGAGTGCCGCCTGTCAGTGTCACCTCAGTGCTGCCTATCAGTGACATCTGTCAGTGCCATCTCAGTGCCACCTGCCAGTGCCATTTCAATGCTGGCTATCAGTGCCATCTCAGTGCCACCTATCAGTGCCCATCATTGCCACCTCTATCAGTGCTGCCTATCAGTGCCACCTGTCAGTTCCCATCAGTGCCACCTCAGTGTTGCCTATCAATGCCACCTGTCAGTGCCCATCAGTGCCACCTGTCAGTGTCCATCAGTGCCACCTCAGTGTTGCCTATCAGTGCCACCTGTCAGTGACCATCAGTGTCACCTCAGTGCTCCCTATCAGTGCCACCTGTCAGAGTCACCTCAGTGCTGCCTATGAGCACACCCCATCAGTGTCACCTCATCAGTGCCCAGTAGTGCAGCCTATCCGCGCACATCAGTGAAGGAGAAAAATAACTTATCTGCAAAATCTTATTATGTTTTTTTTTTTTAACTCCTTTTTTCGCTTGGCATCAGGCGTGAGAAATTTGTATTGCCCAATGCACCGGACATGCACTTCTGGGTTGCTTGGCAGCTGATTTAAAAAACTGGTTCCTAACTTTTTCAGCTGACTTCTAGATTCTAAGCAAATTTGTCAAGCCCTGTCATACGCTATCTTTCATATTTACCTGAACATACAGTAGAAGGCTCTACTATACTTTTTTGATGAAAACATTATCTTTTACATATATACACTCACCGGTTACTTTATTAGTAGGGATGAGCCGAACACCCCCCCCAGTTCGGTCCCCCCCAGAACACCACAAACAGGCAATAGGTTTGTGTGAACTCGCGAACCCTATTAAAATCAATGGGACTCGAACATGAAAAATCAAAAGTGCTCATTTTAAAGGCTTATATGCAAGTTATTGCCATAAAAAGTGTATGGGGACCTGGGTACTGCCCTATCGATTGTTTTTTTAGGAGCAGTGATTTTAATAATGATTAAAGTGAAAAAATAAAAATGAAATATAATGCCTGCAGGGTCCCCTTAGTATGCCTGTAAAGTGGCGCATCTGTGTGAAGTCTAGAACAGTGCCACTGCAAAATTACATTTGTAAAGGAAAAATTGTCCTTTTTGTGGGTGTAATATATTGCCAGTTCCCGGCAATATAGATAAAAATCACTGAAAAAATTGCATGGGGGTCCCCCCTTAAGTCCATACCAGGCCCTTCGGGTCTGGTATGGATTGTAAGGGGAACCCCGCGCCAAAATTTAAAAAAAAATGGTGTGGGGATCCCCCCCAAAGTCCGTACCAGGCCCTTATCCGAGCATGCAGCCTGGCAGGGCAGGAGGGGCGGACCAGCCAGCTTTATTAAAAAAGAAAAAAGTGTCCCCTGTTGTAATCCATCGTGAATCACGGCGCCAACGACCCAAAGAAAAAAAAAACAGACATAAGCAGATAACCACGCCCCCTTCTGCTGTCATGTGCCATCAGAAAGAGCAGGGTCATGTGAGGTCACATGACGTCAGAAGGGGTGGGGTCACCTGCTTACGTCGGGTGGCCCCGTCCTAGCCTTTATAAGAGCTGTCAAACGGCAAAAGACAGCAGTCGGCAGGAGCCCTGCCGTTAGGGAGAAGCTGTTTTGTTTTTGTTTTTTTCTTCGGGTCGTCTACGCCGTGATTGGCAATGGATTACAACGGGGGGGGGGACACTTTAATTTCTTTTTTAATAAAGGACTTAATTGTCACCTGTGTTTTTTTCTTTTTTTACACTTTTTTGGTGAATTAGTAAGGGTACTTCACATGGGGGGGGGGATCTGGGGGCCCCCTTATTAAAGGGGGCCTCCAGATTCCGATAAGCCCCCTGTCCACAGACCCCCACAACCGCCGGCAAGGGTTGTGGGTATGAGGCCCTTCTCCCCTTCTACATGGGGACAAGCTGCTTTGGGGGGGACCCCAAAGCACCCTGCCCATGTTCAGGGCATGTGGCCTGTTATGGTTCGGGGGGGCACTCACTCAGCCCCCCTCCTGCCCTGCCAGGCTGCGTGCTTGGATAAGGGTCTGGTATAGATTTTGGGGGGACCCCCACGCCATTTTTTTTTAAAAATTTGACGGCGGGGTTCCCCTTAAAATCCAATCCAGACCTGAAGGGTCTGGTACAGACTTTGGGGGGGACCCCCGTGCAATTTTTTTTTACATTTTGCCACGGGGTTCCCCTTAAAATCCATACCAGACCTGAAAGGCCTGGTATGGATTTTGGGGGGGACCCTATGCCAATTTTTTTTTTAATTTTGGCGTGGAGTTCCAATTAAAATTTATGCCAGACCCTTATCCAAGCACACATTGTATATAGTCTACACTGAATGCAGTGTGTATATATATATGTATATATATATATATACTATACTGTATATATATATTCTTACACTGACTGCACTGACTCTATTTACTCTATCTTCACTGTATACTGTATACTACACTGCCTGCACATACTCTATTTACACTGTATATTGCACTGCTTGTATATACTCTATCTACACTGCATACTCTATACTACACTGCCTACACGCCACTAACTAAACTGCCTAACCTCTCGCTATCTCTTTTATTATGCACTATATGCAGCCGCTGTGTAAGCCGTCTTATATAGTGTGGGGCGTGGACTTAGCCCCCTGAGCCATGATTGGCCAAAGGCACCCTGACTTTGGCCAATCATGGCTCTCACAGCAGAGTGCGCCGTGATTGGCCAAAGCACGGAGGTCATGTGCATGCTTTGGCCAATCAGCGGGTGTCATTTCATGCGGTCTCGCACTGCATTATGGGGCGCTCAAAATTTACCCGAACGCCCCGTAATGTTCCAGATTTGGCAATCGGCCGGACGCCCAATGTTCGAGCTGAACTTACATTCGACACAGCGGGCTTATCTCTATATATTAGGTACACCTGTTCAATTGCTTGGAAACACAAATTGCTAATCAGCCAATCACATGGCAGCAACTTAATGCATTTAGTTATCTAGACGTGGTGAAGACGACTTGCTGAAGTTCAAACCGAGCATCAGAATGGGGAAGAAAGGGGATTTAAGTGACTTTGAACGTGGCATGGTTGTTGGTGCCAGATGGGCTGATCTGAGTTATTCAAAATCTGCTGGTCTACTGGGATTTTCACACACAATCATCTCTCGGGTTTACAGAGAACGGTCCAAAAAAGAGAAAATATTCAGTGAGTGGCAGTTGTGTGGATGAAAATGCCATGTTGATGTCAGAGGTCAGAGGAGAATGGGCAGACTGGTTCAAGATGATAGAAAGGCAACAGTAACTCAAATAACCACTTGTTACAACCAAGGCATGCAGAATACCATCTCTGAATGCACAACACATAGTACCTTGAAGGAGATGGGTGGGCTACAGCAGCAGAAGACCACACCGGGTGCCACTCTTGTCAGCTAAGAGCAGGAAACTGAGGCTACAATTTGCACAGGTTCACCAAAATTGGACAATAGAAGATTGGAAAAATGTTGCCTGGTCTGATGAGTCTCAATTTCAGCTGCGACTTTCAGATGGTATGGTCAGAATTTGGCGTAAACAACATGAAAGCATGGATCCATCCTGCCTTCTATCAATGGTTCAGGCTGGCGGTGGTGGTGTAATGGTGTGGGGTATCTTTTCTTGGCACACTTTGGGCCCCTTAGTACCAATTGAGCATTGTTTAAATGCCATGGCCTACCTGAGTATTGTTGCTGACCATGTCCATCCCTTTATGACTGCAGTGTCCCCATCTTCTGATGGCTCCTTCCAGCAGGATAATGCACCACCATGTCACAAAGCTCCAATCATCTCACCACTGGTTTCTTGAACAGGACAATGAGGTCACTGTACTCCGATGGCCTCCACAGTCACCAGATCTCAATCCAATAGAGCAGCTTTGGGATGTGGTGGAACGGGAGATTTGCATAATGGATGTGCAGCTGACAAATCTGCAGCAACTGCGTGATGCTATCATGTCGCTATGGACCACAATCTCAGAGGAATGTTTCCAACACCTTGTTGAATCTATGCCAGGAAGAATGAAGGAAGTTCTGAAGGGAAAAGGGGTCCAACCTGATACTGGCAAGGTGTACCTAATAAAGTGGCCAGTGAGTATGTGTCTATAGTGCAAAAAAGCTAAAGGGATTTAAATAGCTCTGCTGTTGCAATAGAGATGTATTTGGTTAAAGAATTTGTTGAAATTTATTTTGAAATGGCCACTAGGGGCGCCATTTCTTTTAAATTCACAAACAGCCATGGACAAAAAACGACACGATTTAGCATTTTATTAGTTTGATTACATGCATGGAAGTTTATCTCAGGTACCTCCTATGTTTATTTTTGGCATATATCCTTGTAAGTATATATGAATGCTTTTCAAGTAATGCCTTATGCTTTTAAAGCTGAACTCTAAGAAACCTTAAAGACCCACTGCAAGGGTAAACTGCTTGTATACACTCACCAGCCACTTTATTAGGTACATCAGTGGTTCTCAGCCCTGTCCTCAAGTACTCCCAACAGGCTGTGTTTTGGGAATTTCTCTTAGATAAAATAGCTGTCCAAAATACCACGCCATTGACTCTGATTTAAAGCACCTGTGCAAGATAAAGGAAAACTTGCAAACATGGCCTGCTGGGGGTACTTGAGGACCGAGGTTGAGAGCCACTGAGGTACACCTTGCTAGTACCAGGTTGGATCCCCTTTTGCCTTTAGAACTGTGTTCATTCTTTGTGGCATAGATTCAATAAGGTGTTGGAAACATTCCTCAGAGATTTTGGTCCATAGTGACATGATAGCATCATGCAGTTGCTGCAGATTTGTCGGCTGCATATCCATGATGTGAATCTCCCGTTCCACCACATCCTAAAGCTGCTCAATTGAATTGAGATCCGTTGACTGTGGAGGCCATTGGAGTACAGAAACCTCATTGTCATGTTCCAGTGGTGAGATGATTTGAGTTTTGTGACATGGTGCATTATCCTGCTGGAAGTCTCTTGTTCTTAGCTGACAGGAGTGGCACATGGTGTGGTCTTCTGCTGCTGTAGTCCATCTGCTTCAAGGTTCTATGTGTTGTGCGTTCAGAGATGGTATTCTGCATACCTTGGTTGTAACGAGAGGTTATTTCAGTTACTGTTCCTTTCTATCATCTCAAACCAATCTGCCCATTCTCTGACCTCCGACATCAATAAGGCCTTCCTCCACACAACTGCCGCTCACTGGATATTTCCTCTTTTTCGGACCATTCTCTGTAAACTTGAGAGATGGCTGTGCATAAAAATCCCAGCAGATTTTGAAATACTCAGACCAGCCCACCTGGCACCAACAACCATGCCACATTCAAAGTCAGTTAAATACCCTTTCTTTTTTCTTCCCTATTCTGATGCTCGGTTTGAACTTCTGCAAATCGTCTTCACCACATCTAGATACCTAATGCATTGAGTTGCTGCCATGTGATTGGCTGATCAGCAATTTGTGTTACCAAGCAATTGAACGGGTGTACCTAATAAAGTGGATGGTGAGTTAAGGTTGCCACATCATCCCTTTAATCCAGGACACATATTCATTTCACGGGTTCTGTGGCTGATTAAGGTGGTAATTAAACTCACTTGGTGCCTCATCTGCATTAAATTAGCCTCAGAACCTGAATAATTCATATGTGTCCTGGATTAAAGGAATGATGTGGCACCCTACGGTGAGTGTATATCTAGGAGGACCAGATACAACAGTTAAACTTACCTGATCCTCTGCTCCCACATGCTCCACTGGGCTGCTAGACCTGTCCCTGCAGCCTCTTGTCTCCCACGCTCAAGTGATCTATGGCCCTCTGACATCATCAAGACAGATGCAGGGTCCATATCAATCAGGTCAGGTCAATCATGGTCCATGTCCATCAGGTAAGTAAAGGTGCTTTTTCTGTCCTCTGGTTCCAGTTAACTCTTAAAAACCTTTTAGTTTTCCAGGGGTTGGGCTTTCAAATAACAAAAATAAGTTAAAAGCTGGTCGCACATTACACACTGTCTGCATGTACAATCGCCTTGATATTTGCCAACAAATGTGTCGTGCGAGGGTCTGCCTGATAGGATGTTGATTGAATAGGGAGAAATTCACATTGCAAAGTTTTCAGAAAATCTAAAGTAGATTTCATTCTGATTTTTTATATTTCTCCTTTTGACTAGAAATATAGTTGTCTGCCCAGCCCAGGGATATACATCTCAGCTTAGGATGAAGTCAACAAAACAAATGCACATTTATCCCAGCAGTACAATGTCACATAGCTCTGTTTGCACTATGGAGAACTATAAGGGAGTGCACTGTATACACTGAAAAGGTGAGTTCGGGTCCTGAATCTGTATTTCACAATGACTAAGCACAAATCTTTACCCTTCTTCTTAAGGTGGAAGAGATTTCAATTTTTCAGTTGTCAGAAGAGACAAAGAAATGATTTGTGTGAACGCTTCCCTTCCTCTGTGATGTTGGAGGATCAGATCACATGGCTTTGCTAGTATCTATGGCCCAACTTATACAAAGTGTAACAACTTTAGAACTTTTGTACACAGTGTTCACACCAACATAAGCACGTGAATGAAGAGCTCTTCAAGTGAATGAAATGTTCTACACAGCTTAATTTATCAAAAGCACAGCTCTTCTACTGCCCCGGGCTGCTGTACTGAAGCACAAGTACTGGGGGAGTGTTTATTAAAGCTGAACTCCACATACACACATCGCAACTTTTTGAGATGGGAACGAAGGACACCTATTAGCAAAATTATGTAGGCATAGGACACCCCCCCCCCCCTTCACCCACCATGCCCTCCTAAAGGAGAATTATACAAAAAAAAGATTAGTTAAACTCACAAATGCTTTTTTACCACTACTATTTCTTTATATTGGCTTTTGAAATTTACAAATGCAACAATTTAGAAATTGGATGAAAGGTTTAGCACTGGGAAACACTTTTTGAAAGTCAAAACGTGCATTTTATATACAACTATACAGATCAGAGCAGAATGAGGAGGAAAGAGGGACAGAGGGACTTTGTTTCAAATCAGAGACAGTCCCTCGAAATCAGCGACAGTCCCTCGAAATCAGGCACAGTCCTTTGAAATCGGGACAGTTGGGAGCTATGCACTTATGGTTTTATTGCATAGACATATTGGTCCAGCGTGGACCAATGTAAGTATGCATATGCCATCCTGTGGGATCCCTGTGGATCACAGTGGTAGTCTCAGCTACTACAGTGGTCACCGCTGTGTTCCAGATCCCGGTCTAAGTGGCCGCCCTGCTGCACAGGAACCACTGGGGGTCAACTGCCCCGCATGGCCTCATTCACAAAACGTCTTGTATTTTTGTCAATGAATGCGAATTGTTCTCTGATGACACAAGGTGCAGAGGCGACGTGACATCACAATCTCTGCCTTGTGCAATTAGATGTTCTGTTCTGTAAATGGCACCCATGTTGGCACGGGATCTGTAAGACAGTGGCGATCACTGTAGTAGTGGTGACTGCTACCGTGATTTTTAGCTTCCACAGGTTCCAAGCTGTAACAGTAACTATGCTATAAAATTCATACCTGGAATTCAGCTTTATTATATCTGAGTAGGGGTGACACAAAACCCTATCCTTTTATTCTAGGAAACATTCTTTTAGTGGCTTTCTTCCTGTGGACTCAAAGCCAGTTTTGGCACACTGAAGCCTAGTACACACTCGTCCAATTTTCCACAAAGGTGCGAATCATGATGTAACTGGGAATGGTATTGACTTGTACTAAAATTCTCGAATGACAAAGGCAAATGCAGGTACATACTAGTTGGGTCTTCTGGGTTGTTCTTTGCTTCTGATCATGCACAGTATTTTCTACTTGATTATTTCTGTACAATTACTGTACATGTAGCCATGTGTTCCCTTGAGAGTGGCTTGTAGTAGTGGTTCACCTGATAGCTGACCTCAATCGCGCCATATGCACACATCCAGAGACACTGACAAGACCAGCACTTGTTTTTGTTGTTTTATTTGGGGGAAATAACTTGGATGGGCATAAGGGGTAACTGTGGGGTGCCCAAAGAATTATGGTACTAGGTTTCCATATACAAGCCTGTATATGCCTACTTCACTGCAGACTCTCCCTCTGCAGACCATTGCTCTTCTCAACTCTCCAGCACTTCACTTGCTGACCGTTTCTCTCACTACACAGATCTCAAAGCTTTAGACTTCTTTGCTTCTCTCCAGCTCAGAACTTAGTTTCCAGCCTGAAAGGAAATTTATCAGGCTGCTCGATACCTTTATCTTCACTGTGGTTAGCACGTGGTGAGGCCTACCCTGTTTCAGCAGGACCTCCGGAACACCCATTACAGGCAAGGGATCACTAAATGTGCAGCAAAATACTTACTAACCGGGCCTTTGATAGACTACAACTCCCAGCCCATCCTCTCCAGGTCCCATTGACCTGCCCTCTGGTAGTGACTCTCCTTTCCCTTGATTGGCTCCCACAGACTGTCCACCATTCTTCTCCTAGCCTGCTCCAGCACTTTCTCCTCCAGTCCCAGGGACCGTCACTCACCGCACTGGTGGATACTTTAAAGTCTCTCTCCTCCTGTAGCACCTCCGCTGTTCTCCTGTTCCTCCTGTGCCGCTCCAGGAATCACTCTCCTTCCTGGCTGCACCCGAACCCCGAGGCCCCAAGGTCACCCTCCCCAGACTGGGGGTGACCTCCCAGGTAGGGGCCTGCATCACAGTGCCTTTGCTACATCTCCAGACTTCCACCCGACACTACTCCTCCCAGATTGGGCTGACTCTGAGCATTTAAGGATGCCTGCCCCCTGTCAACCCTGCTTGGGGATTGGTCAGGGCTCCTTAGAACACTCCAGATGGCTCCACCCATCCCCCAGCTCTCTGACCAGAAAACCTTATCCAGGTTTCTAGAAAGAAGTGGGAGGTTCTAGTGACCTAATCTGTTAAGTCCACCCAATCCTCCCTGAGCCTCTTCTCCCAGCCTAGATCAAAACATTCAGGCCTGCACATTACAGTCAGGCCTGACTAAATTTACCTCAGCTAGCCAAAGCCTGCTAGAAAACACACCTATACTATGGGGGCGCTACATACACATTGAAAAAAATCAAATGTTTTGTTCACGTATGATAAAAAAGTTTCTAGCTTACACCTTCAGGTTGTTTATGTCCGAACAGTCAAAATCAAATGTGGAAAGCACTATAGTAACAAATAATCGACCACGGATTCCTCATACGGAAATTTTCGTATTATTTTCTTATCGTATGTACGGGCCTGTCTTTGAATGTAGAAGGAAACCCAATGCAAGCACAGGATAAACATGTAAACTCCATGCAGCTAGTGTCCTGACCAGTGTTCAAACTAAGAACCCCAGTCAAGGCCGTCTTTACCATAGGGCAAAAGGGGCAGCTGCCCAGGGCCCTGTCATTGTTTAGGGGCTCACAGACAGTCTCTGACACTGCCAGAGGAGTGTGTGCTGGCTGGCTGCCTAAACTACACACAGGCAGGCGTCAGTACTGGTGTGGTGATTGATCAGAGCTGAGCTGGCCAGGAAAAGGATCAGTCTCCAGGCGAGACCACCATCAGGTAGGTCTTTCTCCTCCCCTGGCTCCCAAGTCCCACTCGGCACTCCCCATCACCCCATGATAATTATATGTTTTTAGGTTTTTAAAACTTTTCACCTGCACCTGACCTGACCAGTTAAGGTTGTGTGGTCGTACAGAGCAGTGTGACAGTGCATGCAGCATGGCAGCATGGGCCAGGCCGCCAGACCACACCATGACCTGGTCCATCCATGCCATGCATGCCGGCCTTGTTTACGTTACATTTATGCGTGTTTACACAGGCACAGCAGCCCATTCATTTGAATGGACTGCAATGCCTGCACTTCCCGCTGAGTAAAGATGCATGCTGCATTTTAAAAATGTAGTGGCCTTTAAAACTATTCTGCTTTTGCACCATGCAATTTACCCTACAGTTCCTGCAATGGCAAACTTACTACGTTTTTAGATGCATGAGACACGCTTTTAAAAACACAGTGCGTTTGTGTGAGCAGGAACTGCAGGTGGGTCTCATGGTGCAAAAGCAGAATGGATTTCAAAGGCACTGCATCTTTAAAATGCAGCATGCATCTTTATTCAGCGGGAAGCGCAGGCATTGCTGCCCATTCAAATGAATGGGCAGCTGTGCCTGTGCAAATGTGGGCCTCCAACCCACATACATGTGCACCAGGCCTAAAGCAGTACTGCAGGTTCGGGTCATAATTAGGGTTGCACCGATACGAATTCTAGTATTGGTATCGGTGCCGATACCGAGAATTTGCAGAGTATTTGTAAGCAAGTACTTCAATTTTGTAAGAGCAAAATTGAAATGGATGGGGGAGCCCAAGAAAATGTTTTCCCAGGGTCCAAACCATATTAAAGACGGCCCTGACCCCAGTACTGCAAGGTATTCATGCAAGTCACTAAGCCACAGTGCTGCCCTATAAGGTTGTAGAAGGTGCAAAAACCTGCTCCTACACACCAATGAGGAAATCTATAAATTGTTCTTCCTAGTATAGCATGTAAGAATGACAGTTAACACACATGAGAAGTGTATTGGAGCTTCATTTCTCCAAGTTTTGTTCACACAGATCTGGATGCAGAAAAATATCTATCTGTTTTTAGGGGGCATTCTGACTGCTGTCAGAACTTTCTCCTCTCCTTAAAGGGTCAGATAATCATCATGCACTCAAAATCCATTATCTACTAGTGAAATATGGTAACGAAGTGAAACCAATTAGATATAGTTGCATCTGTGAACCTTGTTATAGTTGAGAGGTCACACATCGTGTGCACATCAAAAAAGTAAATGAATATTAAAGAAGAGTGAGGAAAAGGAGCCATCCAGGTTACTAAGCCAATCAACAGAGTGGAAGTTTCCTTTAAGTGCCCATTCACACCATTTGCAGACCCAACACAAATACAAGGCAATTTGCCTCCTTTTCTATGGCATCAGTACACAATACTGCATTGCGGTGGTGTGTGTTGGAAGAAAAGTACTGCATGCATTACTTTTTTTCAGTGTAGCATGTTGAGATGCAAACTACCACATGTAGCTTCCCCATAGTGATAGGTGCGTTTTTTTAGTGAATTTTGATAGGAGAGATAAAATCTAGTCAGGCCTGACAGTAAGTGCTGGCCTGATTGTTTTGATCTGAGCTGGGGAGTGGCTCAGGGAGGGCTGGAGATTGCAGGAAGAAACACCCCTTGGATATTTCTCCACTTTAGGGCCAGAAGGTTCTGGAAAAGGGGATGAATAAGGAGGTGTCACTTTCTAATGTATGACAAGGAGCCCGGACCAATCCACAGTATTGGTTGGCAGGGGGCAGGCCTCCTTAAATACAGTGATCTGCCAGCAGGGGGGAGGAGAGTGTCGGGTGGAAGAGGGAGATGTAGCAGAGGTGCTGTGGAGGCCTCACCCGGGAAGGGAGCCCCCAGTCTGGGGGTGGTGACCTTGAGGCCTGGTGGTTCGGGTGCAGCCAGGAAGAGGAGTTGGTTCCTGGAGCTGCACAAGGGAGCAGCAGAGCAGCTACATAGGGGGCTCTTTAAGGGATCCACCAGTGTCGGTGAGTGGCAGCCCCTGGGAGTTGGATGAGAAGGCTGGAGCAGGCTGGGGAGAAGAAAGTGGACAGTCTGTAGAGGTTGGAGAAGCCAAGCAGGGTATTGAGGGCCACTGGACAGTAAGGCAGGTCGGAGGGGCCTGGAAGATGTATGGGCTGGGAGTTGTAGTTCATCCAGTGCCCAGCTAGCACCAACGTACTTAGCTACACAAATGAGGGTCCATGGCTTCACAACTGGGAGCCTGTGACCCTTACCCACAATGGGGGATCTGGAGGCTCTGGTAACAGTAAGAGCAGGCCTCACCACATGCTAGCTGTGGTGGAAGAGGAAGTGTCATGGAGGCCTGATAAATTGGCTTTCAGGCCAGTAACAACAAGTAGTGTGCAGGAGAGAGGAAGGAGAAGAATAAGGGTCAGCAAGTGTATGTGCTGGAGGAAGGAGTGTATGTATGGCTGTGTATATAGAAGGTCCTTCTTGGGCATCCCACAGTCATCCCTATCCCCATCCAAGTTTAACCCCTAAATAAAACAACAAAAACAAAGTACCGGCCTGTTCAGTGACTCTGGGTGTGTGGAAATCATGTGATTGAGGGCAGCAGGCAGGTGGACCACAACTACCAGCCGCCCCCAAGGGGGCACCTGGCTACACACATCACAACGCAGCTGCAGGGAATACAACCAAATTTACTGTCACTTCAATAAAATTCAATAAAATCAAAAAAACAAAAAGGAAAGTAAAATGAACAGTGCAAGATGCTGGGAATGAGAATCAACACTGTCCCTCTTAGCGCACACCAGCAGCCATACCTTCAGCACAGCTTGCTGGTGTAAACGGCCCTAAAACTGAACTTCAAACAGTTGTACAAGACAAATTACAACAGTCCCTGTACTAATTAATACAACACACGAAAGTCTAGCACTAAGGTTGCTAAAGTGTGGTCCAAAAGGCCTCTTTCCCAGAGACTGCACCGGAGGATAGTGTTGTTTCCCTTACCATCACAAGTACAATTCACAGGTGGTGCCCCCAAGAGACCAGCCACCTCAAGGGTCACCATGGCCGTTTCCTTCCTCCAAAGCCGAACGCCAGCACATACCCACTGAGGATCCACTAAGTAAGCTCTGGCATTTTTATTTCATTTATTTTTTAGACATGCTGATTGAACATATGGCTGTTTTTAATCAATAATTTGGAACTTGTTCGGTATCAAGCTATATGTGGGATTGAGTGACAATAGCATTCTTTATACATCCACTCCTTTGAGCCAGTCATATGATTTGGAGTGATCGCTGTGCGCTCCTATTGTTTTCTGTTTTTGGGCCTGTACAAATTAACCACTTGCCTACTGGGTGCTTTCACCCTCTTCCTGCCAAGGCCAACTCGCAGCTTTCAGGGCTCTCACACTTTGAATGACAATTGTATGGTCATGCAACACTGTACCCAGGTGAAATTTTTATTATTTTTTTCACACAAATAGAGCTTTCTCTTGGTGGTATTTAATCACTGCTAGATTTTTTTTTTTTTCTAAAAAAAGACCGAAGATTTTGAAAAAAAAAAGTTTTTCTCCTTCACTGATGTGCTCTGATGTAGTGGAACTGAAGGGAACTGATGAGGAGGCACTAATATGCCACATGGATGGGCACTGATAGGTGGCACTGATAGGCGGCACAGATAGGCGACACAGATAGGTGACACTGATGAGCGGCACAGATCAGCAGGCACTGAAAGGCAGCACTGACTGGCATCAATAATGGGCACTGATTGATGTCACTGATGGGCACTCCTAGGGCTGTACTGTAATCAGGGTCAGTGCCCTGATTACCTGTACAGGTCTCCCCTGTGAGGAGATGCCGCTGATTGGCTCTCCTCGCCACACACTCTGTCAATGTGAGCCGAGGAGAGCCGATAAATGGCACTTCCTTGTTTACATGTGACCAGCTGTGATTGGACACAGCCGATCACATGGGTAAAGAGCCGCGTCCTTGGCTTTTTACCAAGATTGGGGAAACGCTGTGTCCCACGATGAGGCTGCGATCGTCACACTGCACATCAGTTCTGGGGTGCTTGTCATATGCCGTCATCCCAGAATGAGAGTGCCACCCTGCCACTGTCATTTTACTATACCGCAGGCAACAAGTGGTTAATACATCAGCAAATTCATTTTTTCAATGCATTGAGTATAAGTTTTCAAATCTGACTTCGTATCAGTGATGTACAATGCCCTATACTGCAGAGCACAGACTGTGATGAAGAAGCAACACAAGGAGCCAAACAGTTCTACTGCAGTGTTATGCAGGCCATAGACTGTTCAAATTTCTTTCCTGCAATCGTGCATTTCAGGAAAGAAATGTGCATGATTCCCCCATCAACGCTGACAGGGAAATCCCTCCTCCCGGCAGGGTGGCAGGGGAAGCTGTCCCCACTAGGAGAGGACAGTGATTATTACTAGCGGCTGTAGCAGCCGCTAATAATAATTGCAAGTAAATCCGGAAGGTTAGTTGTACCGTCTATGGCTGGACATAGTGTGCTGACAAGGTGCAGAAAACAGGGTGACAGATTCGCTTATCGCAATGCTGCTTCTCCTTTACTGCCCAGTAACAGGCTAGAGGAAGGACAAGACTTCTAAGCAATACTTAACTGCAGTACAGAAAAAAGTTTGGTCTCCTGTCCTGTCTGACAGGACTGTGCTATGTGAGTGGTTTGTGTAAATCTCAGAGCTGAATGGACAGACAAACAATCCTTTGGTAGGTAATTATCTCCCATATATGTGTTTGTGTATTTTGTCTGGAGTTCAGCTTTAAGTTACCATTTGAAATCAAACTTATTTTAAATTAAAAAATAGTAAAGCTTTTCCCCCTTAGCATTAACACCAGGCTGGTGATGTCACCAGGACTTATTATTTGGAATGTTGTGTAACTCCAGTGAAACGTATTGCTCAGGACAGGGGATTAACAGAAGTCAAGTCACAACAAGGAGATCGTGAGTCAAAAACACAGAATACATAATATGAACTGGCGCCTACATTATGTGAGAAGAAAGCCATCTAGTACTGTATAACTGGTAGCATTGTGATATTTGTCATTGCGCTGGGTATAGAGTCATCTAATAAGGTTGAAAACGTATAAGTCAATCCTTGGTATGAAAAACATTGGTATGGTTCTCCAGAGTAAATAAGGGGAATTACATTCACTCTTCCTTTATACCTTTAACCAACATCAATGGAATGTAAACATCTAAAAAATTGACCTTCATGGACTCTGGGCCTCTATATTTTTATTTTACAATTTGTACATCTGTATGATGCATTGGTACTAGAGATAGTAAATCCATCTTATCAGATTGGATACCCTTGTTCTGAAAAACAGAAGCCAAATTTATACGTCCTGTTCCCTAAGGCAGCCCATACATGCCTAATTTGTTTGCGTTCAACCAGTGGGTTGAAACAAACCAGAAACAAAAAATGACTTAAATCCCTCATCCTCACACTTGACGTGGATGGGGGAATCCTTCCCATTGAGATATTGTATTCTGATCAGGAAAAGGCCGACAGATTGGTCATACAGAAGTTGACCAGTACAGCAACTTCTGTACACCAATTGACTTCTGTACAACCAGCTTGATCATACATGGATCAAAATTCAGCTGGTCCATGCTGGTAGGTTAATTGGCTCCTGTCTAAAATTGGCCCTGGTATGTGTATATATGCATATGCATAAAAAAGAAAAAGCGCAATTAGGTCTACCTCTATGAAAAGAAAGTGGATCTTATAGCACCTTTCCCACTGCCTGCACCATTGCACCTATAACAGCCTCTTCTCTTCTGGGAGAGCTTTCAGTAAGATTTTGCAGTCTCCATGGGAATTTATGCTAAATAAAAAGTTTCCTGACAGACTCCATGGCAGCTTACATGTGGGTTAGCCCCGCCTCCATAACTACCCTATAGGACCTCTCTCCCTTAAATCTTTGTTCCGAGCCAGCGGCCGTGTTCCTTTTTCTTACTCCCCCTAAGGACCGGTCGGGTTTTCTGACTGCCTGAAGTTTTTTTCTCTCCGCGATCAAGACCGGCCAGTGACGAGCACTGGGAAGACAGGTCGCGATACTCCAATAAGCCCTGGCTATTAGCAAAGTATGGAGCGAGCTAAATGGAAGATACTCCAATAGCTCAGCTGTTAGCGAGGTATGAAGTGGGCAAACAAACGAGGTGCTGGAAGAGCTGAAGACTGGCCATTGGCAGGCAAGCGGCCCAATGGCCAGATAGCCCAACTATTAGCGAGTGGCCCTATCTGCCCCAAGCCCGGTGTGATCAACCTACCTGGCCCGGTCTGATTGTGGAAGCAGGATTGAAGTTGCCATGTGCGGTGATGTATACTTTTATATTACATATTCAATGGCAGCAGTTTGTGTGTGTTTTCTGTTTGTCTGTTTTCTTCCCTGGCTCTAGTGTCTTCCAGTCTATGGCAGCTGGAGCGCATTGGCATTCCAAGCAGCTGCTCTCTCTTCCAGCCTTGCGTTCCTGGGTTACTTCTGCCCAGGGATGCAGCGCATGCTGTGGGCGGCGGTGGCACATTACAGTGGGGAAATTCAATCGGCGGTCAGTACTGTTGATATAGAGATTTCTCTGTAGGCAGCTTTCAGCAGTTTCCCAAAGTGCTGTGTGCAATCATTGCAGGGTATGCTTTGCCTTAACAACCTTGTATGCTGTCTCGGTGTGTGATTCTGCTATGATTTGATCACCTGGGCAGGTTGTCGGTTGTTCTGTGCAGTTTTACACTGTGAATGTATCACGGCCCCCCTGTGTGGCCAGCCCTGGTGTAGTATGAGAGGGTGGGTTTAACCCTTTCCTTTCCTTGCTGACCTGGGTGCTCCTTTTGGGTTCTTTAACCATGTCCTTTCTATTCTATTTTGCTTTTGTGAGTTCTTCTAGGTCAGGTTGACAATACACGACACAAGATAATAAAGACTCATAAATAAATGATAAAGACTCATGATAAAGAATCATTAGGTCACAACATTTTTCTTCCAGTTGTATTTGTCAGAGGTCACCCTCAAGGTCCAGCCTTTATAGCAGAAGCTCTGAATATCCTCTACGCTCCCACCGCTATGTCAGCTGCTCCAAGGAGAGAGCCTGCTGGGGATGCGGGACTCGGGTTTCAGGAGGCAAGTCTCTGTGTGAGCTATGCTAAGCCCAGGCGGTGGTGTTTTCCAGCAAATGGAATCCCTTAAACAGTGGGATACAAGCCACACACAAAGTCCAACAGCCATTGCGGCATGTTCTCCCACTAGGATGACCAGGATGAATTGGAACTGTCCCAACCAAGGTAAAGTCTCCTGCAAAACAAGAGGAAGTTCTGTGAGCACCCTTTGGCACCGTTTCTACTAGTGCGACTTGTCATGCGACTTTGGACACCACATGAGATCTCTTGGCAGGTCACAGCCCATTGATTTTAATGGCACCTGTTCCAATCTATGTAACTTAGAGTCGCAGCGACTTGAGGGGCTTCCTGTGCTACTTTGATGCGACTTTTGATGCAAATTTGATCCAGAGGCCGTAATGTTGGATCAAGGCTGCACTCGTAGTCGAATCAAGGTCGTACTCTGAATCGCGAGATTTGGGGGCGCAATAGTGTAAACTTAGCCGTAGAGAGAGTGTTCTAAATTCCCATTCTTGACAGAACTAGGGGACATCATTTTGGATGGAGCAAGGTCATGAGGCATCCCTCCCTTCTGAGCAAATGGCCAAGCTCTATCCATTCAGAGATAAGGATGTGAAGCAATTAAAGGTTGCCTCTCTAAATGAGGCCTTGATGAGGCGAGCAAGCACGTCGCTCTTCCTTGGAAGATGCAATGAATAGCCTTAAAGTTGGCCTGGGCTCTTGTGGCCATATCGAAAAGGATGGAGAATGTGGAAACAGTATTCAGGAGCGTTTTCAGAAACTCTGTAGTTTAGAAGCCGAAGCTGGTGTCGGTTTCCAAGATAAGGCTCCAAATGACATGAGCCGCATAGTGGCGCGTGTTGTGCTCTTGTCAGTTACGGCAAAGTGGGTGCTATGGCTGGGGCCTGGGCTTGCTGATCCTGCCTTTAATAGGCGTAGTGTAGAATTCCTTTCCAGGGAGCTTCATCTTTTTGTAAGCTGGATAGCACCGTAACCTGGGTCACAGTTGGCAAGTTGAGCTCCTACTTTAGGACCAGTGCTGGGTAGGCCAGAGGGGGACAGTGTAAAGAACAAAGTTCAGAGCTTGCAAGGGTTGCATGTTTTTACAGTCCAGGTTGGGATTTTAGGAAGAGCTGGTGAGAAGACCAGATATCCCCTCAGAAGTACTGACTTGGGCCTCAGACTATCGGACGTCAAAGTGGTCTTTTCCGGACATGCATGGTCCTTCAGAAGTTCTCCATCTTCTCTGATTAATTTCCATGTATTTTGCCTGAAGCTGAGGTAAAGAAAGCATATACTCATGTGATACGGAAGTCACTGGTGTTGCAAAGTGCTGCTGTGCCAGTCTCTGAATGCGAGAGGTTTCAGGACAGGTGCTTGCGGAGGCCGATTTTAGACCTTGCACACCTGAGACAATTTTCAGCAAGGGAGAAGTTCAATGTGGAAACATTGTGCCTGATTCATAGGGGGTCCAACCAGATGACTGGTTGCTTACAATAGGCTTAAGATACTTACCTTCATGTGCTAATTTTAGAAGACTTTCACAAGTTCCTTCGGTTCACTGTAGGTCAAGACCATCTCCATCTCCAGCCATTCAGGCTTTCAACATCACCCTGTGTGTTTTCGGGGTCTTATTGTTTGTTATAGTCTTTAGCAAAACAAGGACCATACGCCTGCTTAGTTATGCGGATGTCCTTGTCCTACTGTCCCAAGACAGAGGGCAGCTGCTGGAGCACAGAGCTCAGGTCTTTTCTATGCTCCTCAAATTTGGCTGGCTGCTTAATCTGGCAAGGAGACACCGGGAGCCCACTCAGTCTCTTGTGGGCCTCAAGGCTCAGTTCAATATTATTGTAGGGATCATTGCCTTAGCTATGGATCCCAATGTTTCTGGATCTGAATACTCCTGGCCCTGTCTTCTTCCCACCTGCGCGCATTTCAGTGTTTAAAAGGATTGGCACTATGGTGTCTACGAATCCGAGGATCAGGTGGAGAAGGCGGCCTTTCTGGAAGGGATTTCTCCAGCAGTGAGAGCCAGGAAGCAGATTTCAAGCCTTTCGCCATATAACAAAGGGAGCATCAGTGCTCTAGGTTAGTCAACACTACGTCGGTCTTCTACGTTAAAAGACAACCTGGTGACTCACAGCCTGTTCTCTATTAGAGGAAGCGGAGCCAATTATGTTTTGAACTCAGAAGAATCGAGCCTACAGCTCAGCGGTCTATGTTTCCAGAGTCCAATATGTCCTAATGGGATTTTCTTTCCAGAGTCCACAATGAATGGTCTCTACATGTGGAGGTTTTCTGGTGCAGATGCCCTGATTGATCATTGGAAATGCAGTAGCACCTATGCATTTCTTCCAGTCCTGGTCGACCTCTGGTTTTCTACAAAGACTCTGAGGTTTTGGAGTTAGTGGCAGTGATGCCTTATTGGCCAATTAGGCCAGGGCTTGACAAATTTGCCTTGAATCTATGAGCCGGCTAAAAAAGTTAGGAGCCAGTTTTTTATAGCGTAGTGTGGGGTTGTCAGCGCCAGGGGTAAGACAAGTAATTTGCCCCCCTAACCCTAACTTACTCACAGTAGAGCAGCCAGTCAATAACTCCACCATTACATCAGGGTTATAGGCTGGCCAGAAAGAGTGACACTAAAAAATCTGTTATGGGGGAAACTCCTTATTATGCCGAATGCATCTGTGTACATCCATCCTTCACCGACGTTTCTCCGTCGTCTTCTAGTCGTCGCGACCTTATGAAAAGTGGAATAAAAACATAAAATAAATGTTACAGTGATTCCGAAACAAATCTACACGTTCAGCCCACCATTATTACACGTCATCTCTACAAAAACGGTGGGAATTCGAGGTAATCCGTCGTCTACTCTCCCACAAAATGTACGGCGTCAGTGCTACGTAAGCCGTATTATTCCTCAAAGGGGGTATTGTCTAAAAAATCACAGTGAGAAAGACCGGTCGGATATTGGGACTACATTACCACCTCAATAACTGACCGACGAGAT
>BLSH010131159.1:744628-760239 GCA_018402905.1 Glandirana rugosa | reverse complement strand
GCACCAGTTGACACCAACCCTAGTGACGCCACTGTTTTCCTGTACCTTTGGGATGCTTAATAAGACTCACAAGAAGGATAGCATAAGATGCATCAACCAAAGTTGAGTAACATTGCTGTTGTTGAAGCAAGTGCCTGATCTGCTTTTACATTCTATGAGAAATCTTCAGTTAAAAGTTTTTGTTTGTTTTTTATTAAGTTAGCTAATAAAAAATTATCAAGACCAGAAAAGGCAACTTTACTAAGGTGCACCATTATAATACAATTATAGTTTCTGAAAAAAGTACTGTTCTACTACTTTATACATAATTACTGACATTATGCAAACTCCTGTTTCAGTAGTGTCAAGATTAAAAACAGGAATAATGGGCTGATGGGAGGTAGGGGATACAAAATACTATAAAAGACTGTTTCCTGTAAAGTCTGAAAAGATTAGCCCAATATACTCCCAAAATGTATCTGCGCTCTTCAGGCTATCAATGAGCAGGGGAGTATGGGTTAACTAATATGTTTTAAATTTATCTTCACAATGCAGGTTTTTTTCCATATAGCCTGTTACATTTTAGCCAAGTTGTGGTTCTACCTGGGGGTTGCCCATATTTAATTTTAGACTGGGAAAACACCTTTTTCATTTTTTCCTGATGTCTATTACATTTAAAGCCCCCACTCCGTGGTAACTCCTCCCCCCTATCTGATCGCTAGATTTAAAAAAATTCCTTGTCTAAATGTCCTTTTTTTAATTTATCTAAAAGTGGAACTAAAGTTCCACTGTTGGAGCAGGCATGTTTGTTCACAGCATCCCCCAGCATGTAAAGTGAGGTGCATGCGCAGCTCAGCTTACAGGACCAGCCCGATATCTGTGTGGAATGCATATGCGCAGGAGTGACATCATCCCGCGCTGGCTAATGAAGATGGCTGAAAACTGGCACACAGGAGAAGATGCTGGCACAGGTGAGGTACAGGGCCATTGGAGGAAAAGGTGAGTATAGATCCCTTTAGTTCTGCTTTAAGTCATAGTTATGTGACTCTGCAGCTCTGAGTCTTCTCCTCTTCTGTTTACTTCCTACTTAGGTCCTTCTTCGGGTGCCCATGTGAGTTCCTGCATGATGTGTACACTTCCTACTGGATGTCCAAATGCAGGGGCCTCTCAGGATCCAGAAGCAGACAATGTCATCACAAAGAGAAGACAGGAGACCACTGATCTCAGGGGAAGCATCATAGTGCTGGATCACAGACACCTGGAAGGGAGACTAAACCTGGGCCTAGACAAGCCGATGTAGCAGGGACTGGCCCATTTTTGATCTGTGTGCGGCCCTCCCTGTTCAACAGAAGTTGAGCCTTAGATAGATTCTTGTCGAATGGACACACTGGAAAACTTTTGTTCTTGATCGGTGGCTGCAGCCACTGATCAGTGTATTCAGCTGCTGTCAGAATACAATGTACTGGTGGGAGAGATGCCTCCATCCATCTTGCTTATGTGGAGGGAGGAACTTGTTTTTTTTCAGCCCTCTGGCTGAATGACAAAAAAACTAACCGTCTATGCCCAACTTTAGCCGCATGTTAGGAATAAGCTATACAAGTGACCTACTAAAATTGATAATAATCAATTACGGGGAGCAACAACTGAACACAGCAGCTTCTAGCAATCAACATGATTACAGGATTGTGTGATTATGCGATTCTGATCTCATCTATATGCTACTAGTGTAGCTTACACCGCAGGGAGATATTGGCTCTGTCTGTTTAGTGACCAGTTGCAACTCCTAGTAATATTAGTAGCATGGCTAAGCTATTAGAAATCTCCTGTAGCAAGATTTTAAATTCCCCGTGTAGCTGAGCTCTTTTGGGAACAAAAAAAGACACTGAACATTGTTGGCTTTTTTTTTTGTGAAATTAGAAAGTATATTTTGTTCTGATAATTTACGCATTTATGTATTTATCCATGGATGATATTTAAACCTCTTTTACACAAACCATGTTTATGTCTAGTGACCCTTTTAAGTGAACTCCTGGAAAGAAAATGTGACTACATGCTTACTTTTCCTAATGAGGATTTGCAGTATTTTTCCTTTTTTTTTAACACTTGCATACATTGCAATGCATTTGATACATAAAGCCTTTCTCTAACCCCAGGCTTTGTGACATTCCTGGGACATCATAAGGGCAGCAGAGAATAATAAACACAACTACACGGGGTCTTTTAAAGTGTAATATTTTCTGTGGTTTGGCTCTTTCAGGAGTCTGATCATTATTATCTCCATAGCTCTGTTTACAGGACAGAACTCTGCCCCAGGGCTCAAATCCCTGTTCCTAACATTTGCCATTAGTTGTAAATAGTTTGATGCTTTAAATCTTCAAATACCAAGATCAATGGGAGAACAGCATGTTGGTTTTAATCAACCTCATTATCCTGTAATGCTAACCAGATATTTGTGATCACAAAGAATAAATTATGGGCTAATTTGATAATTAGGTTGCCTGCATCAAAAAGCTGCATGCAATTTTCTGAGTTTCAAAACCAGTTCACATTTAACTCTTATGCTGCTGGCCTAGGGAATTGAAAGAAAACACGTCATGGATACTGGATGCTGCCATGTCATGATGAATGCCGGAAAGGTGGAAGTTCTGGGACAGGTACATCAGTGTGATGTCATACAGATCTTATCTACTCCAGAGCTAACTTTGTTCCCGAGAGCCAGGCAGTGGTATCTCCCAATACTGAAATGGATAAGGCCTCATGCACATGGAGCTTAAAAAACACAGCTTAGGCTGGATTCACACTACCGTGAGGAGCGGCTCTCATCAGGGGCCCTGTGCGTCCCTGTTCACTGTTTCAGGTCCGATTTCGGTCCAAATTTTTGGCTGAATTTGGACCTGAAAAGGACCAGAAGATGCACAGGACTCCTGTGCAATTCCCTCCACAGCCGTCCAGGAGCTGTGTGAACCGGCTCCTGACATGCAAATTGAATGCAGTGAAAGTCGCATCCAATTTACAATAGTGTGAACCCAGTCTTAAGTAGCCATTGAGCTTTTTTTCCAGCCTGTAAAAGCACCTCTATGTAAACCTACGGGGGAGATTTACTAAAACCGGTGTATACTAAATCTGGTGTACCTCTATAAAAAAACCAATTACCATCTATATCCAGATCAGTAAAAAAAATATGGGGGTTAATTTACTAAAACTGGAAAGTGGAAAATCTGGTGCAGTTGTGCATAGAAACTTCCAAATTTTTTTTTTGTCAAAGCTTAATTGAACAAGCTGAACAAGTTAGAAGCTGATTGGCTACCATGCAGAGCTGCACCAGATTTTGCACTCTCCAGTTTTAGTAAATCTAGGTAAGGTGGCAATTATACCAAGTTGGAACCTTCCAAAAAAATGTAGCTGTGAAAATAAAGCAAACAGCCTCCAGTTTTAGTAAATCTCCCCATATGGTTCCATGCACACATAGGTGCTTACAGGCGTATTAGAAGAGGAGCTTTTACAGGCAAAAAACCCCAAGACACCGAAGGCACGTTTTCGATTGGAGTATTTCAGCAGAAAAAACACACCCAAATGCTAGACACATAATGTGGCTGGAATAAATGAATATTCTGGTCAATGGAATGCATTTGTGCACAAATGTTAGACACACATACGTGTGTGTACAATACGTGGCTTTTGATACATTTTTTGCCACATTTTCCTGTCAGCAGTGCTGCCATTCAGAGGGGCTTTTTCAGATGTTCTGTGTACATGAGGCATAACAATCACATATTTGGTTGACGGTCACTTCTAAGTATATGTAAAGCAAAAATGCAGTATATTGCAGCTTACAAGTCCTGAAATGTGGTGGCTGCATTTGTTTTCTTTATTCAGCCCTTTTTTACCTTTTGTCTTTACCTGGTGATCCTGCCAGTAATACTCTATTTGCCATAGGGTGACAACACTGTTACTGTACTGTATCTATGGAGAAAGTATTTCATGACTACAGTAACCTTCCCCTCTCCTCTTCTCCATAACATAAAGCGGAGATGAACAGCTATAACAAAATGCTTTTTTTTTTTTTTTTTAAAGTATATTTTTATTGAGTTTTGACAAAGTATGGTTACATTGTCCATAAAAAAATCACAGGCCAGGGAGATATAAAATGTACAACCTAACCAAGGCCAAACACGACCAACGACAAACCTACAGTAATAGTCCGCCCTGACCCTTATGAAAATGGTGTTCAGGGGAGGTTGACCAAAACCAGTCCCCCCGACCCAGCCGGGTCGATGCAGGAGGCCAAAGGGTATGTACATAACTTAGAACAAACTATAACCCAATGACACACACTTGCATTCACGCACACACACACACCATCCAATCTTCAGGTCCTCATCCGTACCCCCCGCCTCTCTACCACATCGTCATTATACAAGAACTCCCCCAAACAGAGGGGGGGGGGTGGCGAATACCACTGCCCAACCCCAATACACAGTTACTCAGGCACTACCCAGCCGTCTACAGCCTTTTTACTGCTGGGACAACGGGGTGTCTTCCCAAAAGGAATCCCCGATGTCCAGCCAAGGTTGCCAAATCTTATAAAATTTTTTCGGACACGCTCTGCCCATGTAGATAAGCTTGTATATGGGTAAAGCTTTATTTACCATTCGGTAGAATAATTGCACATCAGGGGGTAATGCATTTTTCCATTGCAGTAAAATCAATTTCCTAGCAAAGAATAGCAGTACACGCAATAACAAAATGCTTTTAATAATATATTGACAAGAAGGGATTTTTATTGTTAACAATTAGAAGCAAAATTACAATCAGAATAAAAATGACCAGTAAACCTACATATCACATAAATACAAAATAAATCTATAGAATAACACATAAAATACATGTTATGTGTATTTTCTGTTTCAAATGTAACTATGTAATAAAATCCATACCTGGAGTTAAGCTTTAAAGGAGCATTTACAATGGTCAGCTTTTATTTATGTGGCTTAAACCTTTTCTTCAAAAAGATTTAAAAAAATAGGTGTAACTGCTTAAAAATGTTTGTTGGTGTTAGGCTATATTTTGTCACTTACATAAAAGTCCTTCTAAAACACAATTTCATTCTGAATGGCATACCAATGCACTAAGGCAGGGATCTCCAAATTTCTAAAGAAAGGGACAATTTACTGTGTGACTCAGACTTTGCCAGCCAGCTAGCATGACTAGAAAATGCCCTGGGGTCAATGGGAGTAAATAATACCCCATCATTGTTATTAGTGGGAGGAATGGTGCCCCATTGTTGCTATCAGGGGAAGGAGTAGTGTCTCATTGTTGGTATCAGGGGAAGTAATAATGCCTCTTTCTTGGTGTCAGTGGCAGGAATTCTGCCCCATTGTCAATGTCCCTTGCAGAAATAGTGCCCCAAGAAGCATATAAAGGCAAGCAAAGGGCTACATCTAACCCCTGGGCGCAGTATGGAGACCACTGCCCCGACCCCAACATGTGGGAGTGAAGTTAATGACCAGCATCGAATTATCACAGTGACAAACATGAATGAGAAGCTCACTCCCCTGACTGACCCTAACTGGTGTGCAATCTACAATCTCGAATAGAGTAAAACTTTGATAGCATGTTTTATCTGAAATTACGAGATTAGTCGAACTCGAGACAGGCGTGGCCCTGCATCAGAATTCAGCCAGAATGACATAGCAGAGTGTCGGAATTGGCAGAGAGTAGAGAACCTTTCTTCCTTACATGTCTTGCAGTGGTGAAGTTGACTCCTCTTTAACCAGACTTCCCAAAAGTGTTTTTCAGTTTTCCGCCTTATTAGTGCTTTCCCTTGAGTCTTCAGTAGTGTGTTAGTTGAGGAAATTGTCAACTTTGCAGCCTTCGCCAAGCTCCGATCCTGTCTCAATCCATCTCAACAGCCATTTTTATTACACGATGAAGGGTTTGCCGATACCTTTCCAGGTGTTAATGTAGCTATTAGATTATATTTGAGCATGACGGTCACTAGTTGTTCAGGAGAAAAAGGGATTTTATTAAAACTTACCGTAAAATTCTTTTCTCCGAGTTCACTGACAGACGCAGCTCTTCATGACATGTGGGTTTATGCTCGTCCCATTAGGAGTTAACTAAGCAGGGAAGAAGCAAGCTGGGGGCCGTACCCTCTTCCCACATAAACCCCCTACCTAGCTTAGCTCATCAGTTCGTAACAAGCTGTACCGAAACAGAGTGTAGAGGGGTGGGCGCTGCGTCTGTCAGTGAACACGGAGAAAAGGATTTTACGGTAAGTTTTAATAAAATCCCTTTTTCTCCTACGTTCACTGACATACGCAGCTCTTCATGACATGTGGGGATGTCCCAAAGCTGTGTCAAAAAGAGGGGTGGGTAAACGACAACAACTGTACCCAACAGAACCTCTAAGGAGGCGCCAGACACGCCTACACTGCCGCCTGTAAAACTTTGCGGCCAAAAGCAGCATCAGAAGATGCTGACACATCAATCTTATAAAACTTAGTGAAAGTGTGTACCGAGGCCCAAGTGGCCGCCTTGCACACCTGTGACACCAAAGCCTGGTGTCTGAAAGCCCAGGAAGTGCTAACAGCCCTGGTAGAATGAGCCGTGACTGGAAAAGGGGGGCCTTGCCCCGAACAGAATATGCATGGGTCACGGTCTGTCTAATCCAATGGGAGACAGTAGCCGACGAGGCCGCAAAACCCTCGCGCGGACCATCTGTCAGTACAAACAAAGAATCAGACTTCCGAAAGGAAGCTGTAGCATTCAGATACACTCGTAAGGCCCTTACTACGTCCAAGGCATGCAACTCAAATTCCTTAGGGTGCGATGGACGTGGGCACAATGAAGGAAGAACAATATCTTCATTAATGTGGAAAGAAAAAACCACCTTCGGTAGGAACGAAGGAGATGGTGGCAAGACCGCCTTGTCCTTGTGCAGGACCAGATAGGGAGACTTGCACGACAGTGCCGCCAGCTCAGACACCCACCTGGCGGATGTGATGGCCACCAAGAAGGCCAACTTCTGCAACAGCAGTTGTAAGGAAATCTCCCTGATCTTCTCATATGGCGGTTTCTGAAGCACAGAAAGCACCAAATTCAAATCCCATAGAGCCATCGGAGACCTCACCCGAGGCGCCACATGTTGCACACCTTGTACAAAGGTACGAATAAACGAATGTGATGCCAAGGGTCTTTGAAAAAGAATTGCCAGAGCCAATATCTGCCCCTTGAGAATACTCAAGGCCAGTTTTTTGTTCAGGCCTTGCTGTAAAAAGGTCAGGACCCTGGACACCACGTAAGAGCGAGGGTTGTGACCCTCCGCCTAGCACCAAGCTATGTAAGCCTTCCAGGTGTGGTGATATATTTTGCGAGAAGTACACTTGCGTGCTTTGAGCATGGTAGGGATTACGGAATCAGCGACACCCCTGTCCCTCAGCACTTGGGACTCAATAGCCAGGCCGTCAAAGCCAGCGAGGGTAAAGCAGGGTGCAAGATGGGCCCCTGAGACAGTAGATCGTCTTGCAGCGGGAGCCGCCAGGGAACTTCCGCCACCATTTGCACCACGTCGGCGTATCACGCACACCGAGGCCAATCAGGAGCCACCAGGATCATTGGGATTCCCTCCGCTACTACTCTGCGTAGCAACTGCGGGAGAAGTTTGATTGGAGGGAAGGCGTACAGAAGATGATACCAGCCCCAGGGGGCCACGAGAGTGTCCGTGGCTACTGCCAACGGATCCCTCATCCTGGACACAAAGGTCTTCACTTTGTGGTTGAACCGAGACGCCATGAGATCCACATCCGGCATCCCGCATCTGTGGCAAATCTGGCTGAACACCTCTGGATGGAGAGACCACTCTCCCTGATCCAGCGTCTGGTGACTGAGAAAGTCTGCCTGCCAGTTTTCCACTCCTGGAATGTAAATGGCGGAGATTGCTGGAACGTGAAGTTCCGCCCAACGCAGGATCAGAGCTGCTTCCGTTGCAGCCGCTGAACTCTTTGTTCCGCCTTGGTGGTTCACATATGCCACTGCTGTGGCATTGTCCAACTGGACCCGAATCGGGTGACCTCGCAACTTCACTGTCCATTAAGACAGGCATAGCCTGATCGCCCTCAGCTCCAGCACATTGATTGGGAGGCGTGCTTCCTGTGCAGACCAACGGCCCTGAGCAGATAGTTGCCCCAGGACCCCGCCCCAGCCTGACAGACTGGCATCCGTCGTGATTATTACCCAATGAAGGGGCAGGAACGACTTCCCCCGAGTCAGCGCCGAGTCCCGAAGCCACCAGGTCAGAGAGCCCCTGGTCTGGGAGTTCAGGCGGATCAGAAGGTCCAAGGACCGTGGAGACCTGTCCCACCGAGACAGAATCGCTTGCTGGAGAAGACGAGTGTGGCTCTGGGTGTAAGGTACCGCCTCGGAGGTTGAGACCATGAGCTCCAGCACCCGCATACAGAACCGTAATGAAGACTGCCGGTATGACAGTAAGGTTCGCACCGCCGTCTGCAGCGACAGCAACTTGACTGGATGTAGGAACACTTTCGCCTGCTCTGTGTCCAGAATCAGACCCAGATACTCCGGGCGACGGGACGGAGATACCGTCGACTTTTGCAGGTTGATCAACCAGCCGAAGTTCTGCAACTAAGCCATGCTGATCCTCACATTCTCCTCCAGAGCCGAGGCGGACTCTGCTCTCAGGAGCAGGTCATCGAGGTATGCTACCACCGCAATACCTCTCTGCCGCAGTAACGCCAGTACTGGGGCCACCAATTTGGTGAAAACCTGAGGAGCTGAGGCCAGACTGAAAGGGAGTGCCACAAATTGGTAATGGAGGTCCCCCACTGCAAAGCGAGGAAAACGCTGATGCCGTGGACAAATGGGAACATGGAGATACGCGTCCCTGATATCCAGAGACGCCAGAAATTCCCCTTGATGGAGGGCGGCCACAACCGAGCGAATTGATTCCATCCAGAATTTCCGTGCTTTTACATATCGGTTCAGGGCCTTTAGGTCCAGAAATGGCCGGACCCCCCCCCCCTTTTTTTTGGAGACCACAAACAGGTTTGAGTAAAACCCTCGAAACCTCTCCGCTGGAGGAACTGGCACGATCACCCCCTGGTCTGAGAGTGCTTGAACAGCCCCAAAGAGGGCCTCCCGGCGCCCCTGCGGGAGCCCTAAGTTCGATGGGAAGAACCTGTCTGGGGGTAGAGTGCTGAATTCTATCCTGTAGCCGGTGGACACCACTTCCTGGACCCACCGGTCGGAAATGCGGGCAGTCCAACGGTATGCGAACCCCAGAAGACGTCCAACCCATCAGGCCGAGGAGGGCTTGTCCTCTGCCTTTTCAGTTTTTCGCTGCCACTGCCGCTTACCAGCCCCTGCAGCGGCCTTGCCGGATCGGGTCCCTTTTCCCACTGCGCCAGAGGCGCGAAAAAACCTCTTCTGACCCGAGGCAGCAGGCCCCTGTCTACGGCAAAACTCTCGCCTCCGGGGCTCTTTCCACCAGTGAAATCTTTAATGATCTCATCCAGTTGTGGACCGAAGAGACGGCCACCTTGAAAGGGGAGATCTGCAAGGCCTTTTTTGGACGCGTGGTCCCCGGACTATGAGCGCAACCAAAGAACTCGTCTGAGAATGACGGCAAACACAGCCGTTTTGGACAACATAGGGAGCAGATCCAGGGCTGCGTCACAGAGGTATTTGATACCCTGAAATAAAAAGTCAGCCCCCTGCGGCGCATCCATCAGGCGACCGCAGTCCAGATCACTCTGAAGCTCCGCCATACGCTCAGATAGGTGTTGCGCCGCCATGGCAGACGCCAGGGCCGGCTGCAGAGCTGAGCCTGCTACCAGGAAGAGAGCTTTTAACACCGCCTCTGTCCGCCTGTCAGCCGGGTCCTTAAAGGAAGGGGCCCCTTCCAGAGGAATGATCATCGCCTTATTCAGACGAGCTATCGGGGGGTCCACTGCAGGTGACTCCCACTTCTTCAGAAAGCTATCCTCAAACGGATAGCGGATGGCAAAGTGTTTTGACAGCGAAAAGGAATGCTGCAGACGCTGCCATTCACGATAGATCAGATGATCAAAAAAACTGATCATAGGAGTAAGCCCTAGGAGCCCTAGGGGGCCTGGCAGACCCGCAAACATATGCAGACGTCTGCGACCCGCCGTCTTGGTCCAGTCGCAGTGTAGTGCGAATCCCAGAGATAATGGCGGATACCAGCGCTTTTTCGCGTGCAGCCGCCGCCCCCTGGTCCTCCTCTCTGTCCGAGGGGGCCAGTTCACCGTCAGAAAGCTCTACTGGGTTCCCTGTGACCCCCGAAGCTATCTCTGGGTCAGAGTCCTCCCCTGATGAACAAGTGGGAGGAGGGCGCTTCTTAGGGACCCCTGGAGCGATGCTCGGCTCCACCCGGGGAAGAACTTCACTAAAGACCGCCCGCAGCTGGTCCAAAAATACTCCTTGCGCAGATTGCGCTGTTGCTGATTCCTCCTCAGCAGGCACAGCAGCGTACTCTGCCATCGTTTTGCCCCCGACTACCAGTTAAATGCAGAGAAAAAACAGCAAGCAGGGACTCCAATATGGCCACCGAGGTCATACACTAGAGGCCAAAAACACCTGCTGGGGAACGTGACTACAGCAAAATGGCCGCTCTGAGCACTAGAGGGAAAGCTCCTTTAGTGAAAAATGTCCACGACCACAGCAAAATGGCGGCGGATCGCCACATGGCGGCCCAAATCCCCAAAATGCGGAGATAACGATCAGGTGCAGCACGGGGGGAGGTGGGGGGGAAGGGACCCCAGGAGGACCAGGGCCCCACACCAGTGGCTACCCAGAAAAGTGTCAGGACACCCGTCGGCCCCCCCCTACGCCTGAAAAAAGGGGGGGCACTCACTCACCACTCCTGTCGGGCGTAGCGGGTAGCCACCCGTTCGCAGACCTTCCGCCCCTGCCTGGGCGGGATGCTGCCGGCCGAAAGCGCCCAAACCGGACCGCAGTCCGGGACCTGGGCGCAGGTGGGGTACGGGTACGATGCGGCGGGACCCCATACCGCGGGACTGGCTCGCATCGGTCGGCCGGGCCGGGGAGAGTACAGAGTCCTGGAACGACCCTCTATGCCCCGGCCAGCTTCTTGATAGCAGACTTCAAATGCTTGATAGAAGTAAGTGAAAAATGCAACCAAAAGAAATAAGAAAATAAAGAAAAGAATGGTCCCAATCCAGACCACAGATCCCATAAGGGAGCCAGGTCAACTCCTTGCGACTAGGCATTGAAAAACTGATGAGCTAAGCTAGGTAGGGGTTTTATGTGGGAAGAGGGGGCGGCCCCCGTGGGAGGGGCCAGCTTGCTTCTTCCCTGCCTAGTTAACTCCTAATGGGACGAGCATAAACCCACATGTCATGAAGAGCTGCGTCTGTCAGTGAACGTAGGAGAAAGATCATTTAGTAAATTGGCAATGATAAACAATTATCTGAGAACAACGAGGACCTATGAAAGACTAAGTGCTCTGTGCCTACCAGCTTGAGTGTCTCAAGATGATACAGTTTGATGAGTTAGTTAAAGATTTTGCCGATTTTAAGTGGAGGAAGGAAGACTTTTTGGAAATACTGTAGTGTGATGCATTACTGTGATGTGCAACTTGCCAGTTCCAATTACCTGTGTAATTTGTATTCTTACAGACAATAAAATTGAGAAAAAATCAGACAAGTATCTTCTTTGGAACCTAACATATTGTTTTTAGAACAAATGTGGTTTATTTCTATGTTGAGGGGCCCCCAAACTTGAAGTGCCCCAGGCCCCCCAAGGTCTACATCCAGCACTGCCTTCATCCACCTGGTAAGGGCCCACAAGAACCTTTATGACTTCAGTGATGGCCCAGTGATGCCCATTACAGCAATCATGGCAAATGGCATTGGGCCTATGTAGAATATGGCAGAGCAGTCATGGCTCAAGAGCTTTGGCAGCAGAAACACCACAAGAATACCCAGGAAGCAGATACAGGGACATCAATCTATGATGTCACTGATGATACTTCTTTCCACCAGCCAAAACAAAAATGGATGAAGCTTAAAAAAAACATGAAAATTGTGAAAAAAGCTCTAAAATCATCTGCAAACGCTCACGTTCAAGTGTAAACGAGGACTAAGTCTGGGTTACCGGAGGAGAATTTTGCAGCCTGATGTACTCATGCAACTTACATTGGGGTTGATTTACTAAAGCTGGAGAGTGCAAAAACTGGTGCAGCTTTGCATGCTAGCCAATCAGCTTCTAACCTCAGCTTGTTCAATCAAGCTTTAACAATAAAACCTTGAAGCAGATTGCTTTCTGTGTGGAGCTGCACCAAATTTTGCACTTTCAAGCTTTAGTAAATCAACCCCATTGTGTCCTAATCTGAGCAACTGCAGTGCTATATGATGAAAATGCTTGTTCCTCTGCGAGGAGTCTTCTAACATGTTGCAAAATCTTTGCAGCTGATTCAGTACAGTTCTCCTTTTCCCAGAAAAGGAAGAATTCTTTACACAGCACTTCGTACCAAACCGAAACACCCGCTTAGCAGTTTAGAAAAGTCTTTGCAGGTTTGGTTATTGCAGCACGAATAGGTGAATAACAGATGGACTAAAGCCTACTTAACCTGTCACAGTGTAGCACTTTGCATTGTAGGAATAAATGGTCCTTGTGCTTATGGATGTGTTTTTCCTCTGCTCTGCCTCAGTGTGAACTGCTGCTGGTCTCATTCCAGCAATTTCCTCAATTGCTCATTGTTTTCATGGCTATTTCCTGAATTGCTCATTAACAAACACAGCCTGATATGATTGTGATCTGGGAAGGGCTGCCTATATAAATAAATACTAAAAGTAGATAAAAAAAAAGAGAGAGAAAATATATACTGTGAAACCAAAGACAGCAGAAGGGAAAAAATGAATAATATAGCTACTGGATAATGGCTAAGCATACATTTGTCGGTAAGAATAAAGTGGGGTCACTTGTTTAGGAAAGTTTGTCTGATGTACACATAACACAGTAGTCAGATGCATTGATAACTGTGCAAATTTTTTATAATTTATTAAAATGTATTATATAATATGATTCCTGGCCACATGGTTTGCAGCCTCTTCACTTGGTAAAAGCTGCATAGTTGCTCTGAAAGCTTGTTAAAGCCCAAACCCATGTTATTGAAAAAAATTCCCATGAGACTTTAGAATTGTTCTACCCCCGCAGGAGCCGCTTAAGTATGTTTGGCTCCGCACTCTGCCTCTTAACTCCAAGAACAGTCTTAGCCCCTCTGGCACACCTGGCAATAGTGTAAGTACAAGGACCAATGAAACATACACGTTATGATAAAACACAGAAATTGTCTTTACTGTAATATTTCTGTGGAAAAGGGTAACAAACAATATAGTGTATATTCAAGTAATCCAATATGGAAAGCAATAACTGAGATCAAGAGCAATATAGCTGAATACTATATTCAGGCTGCTTTCAGGGGATTCCAAACCTGAGAATAACCCCAAGAGCGGAGACAAACACTTCAGCAGTGGCAATTCTATATCAGATTGGTTACCTCTACATAAATTGGCTCTATGAGTCCAGGCAGGAGGAGAGCAAAGGAATGAGCCTCTCTTATGTCAAATCTCTCTCTTCTATTCCCTGACACAACAGACCCAACAACAAAAACTGTACTTAAATCAACCTTCAAATGGATCAGCCCCCAAAGTAAACTACCCCATACACCCACTACATATACAGAGCCCTGAGTATGTGTGTGCGTGCCCGTATGACACTACTAGCTTCAGTCCCTTTGAAGAAGGATGAGGCCTTGGCTCTTCAGCTAGCCACTTTAGTTGGTGTACTTAAATTCCTGCTTAGCAAAGTGTATCTGTGGTATGCTGACAGTATCCGGATAACAAGGCAGACACTGTGACTGCTTAACAGGCCATTAACAAGATCCAGGTTCTGGTAAGTGTAGGCAAAAGTGAGGCAACTCTGTCTATGTGCAGTGTCCTTGCTTCCTGCAGATGGGCAAGTGCCCTCTCACCAATCCTATGGTTAAGGCCCAATGATCGTCCTGGAACAGGCAGGCTCTTCTGGTGACCCAACTGGTCACCTCACACTGGAACGATGCACACCGTCGGTGCAGGGGTGCCTGGATTTGCACCTGGGATCCCCCTCTATCAGGCTGGATGTCCCGACCAGCTGTGGATGGCTGAAATGACGTAGGATTTGGGACTAACCTGGGAGGCAGCACCTCTCCCCTGGGTTCAGTCTCTTGCCTCATGGTGTCTGAATCCCCTCAGGAAAACAAGATGGAGTCCTTTGTTCCTTTACCCCCAGAGTATGCTGACTCTTGTAGTTCCTGCCCCCATACAAGGCTATGTAGCCATTTGGTATAGGGACTACATATCCAAGGATCCTTTGCAGATGCTTGTGCTGCTACAGTCCTTTTGATTGGCTCCTGTAATTGTCTGTCTTCATCCTGCCAATAGGGACACAGGGGAGGGAGCAGAGCTGGCAGAGGAGAAAAAGGGAAGGGGGAGAAATCCCCCGCAGACACTGACAGTCTTTCCCTCAGGAGAACCTAGGCACTTGTGGCGACCAGCTTGACAAGGCCACGGGAAAAACGGGGCAACCGCTATAGAATTAAAAAAAAAAACAGCTTATGTTGGAATACTCACCCTTTTTTGGTGTTGTCTCCCACAGACTCACTGATCTATGACCCAGTGTTGTCCTCTTATGGGTTGATTGTCACCTAGCAGCATTCTACCCACCTTTTGTGTGCCCAGGGTGTCAAGGACCAACTCCCTGGTGACGCATCATCAGTTTGCCCTGGACTCTAAGGGCAATGCTGCAGTGAAGAGCACTATGCCAGTATGTGATGCTACTCTTTCTGCCATTCAGAACCTGTCCACCACCAGAAGAGGAAGAAGCCCTTTGATTTCATACAAACAGACTAAAGACATTATGAAAATGGTGTGTATACTTTTAAAAAGTAAGATTTCTTGGGTTCTCCAAAGGTATGTGTGTAGCAAATCGGGGGAGAGGGGGCTGGAGTGAATCTGGATTTAAACCTGTCAAAATATAGCGGTAGATATTGCTGATCTGTCATTAGGAAAAGGCTAATTGCCTGGCTGGAAGTGATCCTACCACCTTCTGAATGCTATGTGTTTTTTTTTAGCCGAATGACATTCTAAATAATGCACCACAACTGTGCCAAATGTTTGGCTCATGGTTGGGGAGTAGCCTTATTGACTTGAATGAGTGGAACATTTAAAGACAATGCAACCAAACCACGATGACAAACTCAACATCACTCCTAAGCAGTGTTGTACTACCATCAGGGAAAACAAAAAGAATGGGGGATGTCAGATGAGAAGGTAGTGGGATTCCTGAAGGAACATCCATATATGTTGTGACGTTATGCGAGGCATCATAATGGATGGGCGATACTTGTCGCCTCACATGTGATCACTTTGAGGCAACTACCGAGAGTTTGACCTGGGTTTTGCCAGAGCAGAGGAGAGCTCCATCCTGGATCTCAGAGGAAGAAAGTTGAGTGAGCTCTGCGTCTCGAGTGAGTTGAAAGAAGGAGACTCTAGGTCCTACCTCGAGAGGAGACGAGACCGTTTTGGGTCCAG
>BLSH010131159.1:683839-705266 GCA_018402905.1 Glandirana rugosa | reverse complement strand
GTACTATATCACATAATTATATCCTGTTAGTATAAAGTTGTGCTTACTTCTTATATGAATGACATAGGGTCCCGTCCCCTTTTAGACCACGGGACAGATAATCTGTAGCGGGGGAGAGAGAGATGACCCAAATCTTGTTCAAACTCAGTTTTAACTGGTTTGGTGCTTTAGGTTGCAGCTGAAAGGGAAGAGAAGTTGTATATGCTCAGTCTGGCTGCCTGCTGTGTGCTGGCAGGTCCTGTTTATAATGATACAATAATAACCTGTCCATCTGAAGTGATGGTATAGGATAAATATCTCTGTTCAACATGAATGCAACCTCAATTGTCATGTTCTGCCTGACCCCAACTGCCTCCCAAGTGACATTGGAGGAAAGCAGGGAGGGGGGGGGGGAGGGAAAAGGGGGGTCCCAAGGAAGGCAGGAGGAGCACGCAATACAGAGAATTTATAACTCTAATAACTTTGCAGCTATACTATATCATTAGAACAATCCTATACTTACTAAATGGACTCCCACATTCAACGTTCTTCCCATATATGGTTGCTGCCACACACACTTGACACCATGTGAACCAAATACATTTATCTTGGTCTCATCAGACCACAGGACATGGTTCCAGTAATGCATGTCCTTAGTCTGCTTGTCTTCAGCAAACTGTTTGTAGGCTTTCTTGTTCATGATCTTTAGAAGAGGCTTCCTTGATGCAGTGTGCGGCATATATGATCTGAGCACTGACAGGCTGACCCACCACCCAGCACTCATACGTCTATTTCCCAAAGACAGCCTCTGGCTATGACGCTGAGCATGCTCACTCAACTTCTTTGGTCAACCATGGCGATGCCTGTTCTGAGTGGAACCTGTCCTGTTAAACCACTGCATGGTCTTGGCCATCGTGCTGCAGCTCAGTTTTAGGGTCTTGGTAATCTTCTTATAGCCTAGGCCATCTTTATGTAGAGCAACAATTCTTTTTTTCAGATCCTCAGAGAGTTCTTTGCCATGAGGTGCCATGTTGAACTTCCAGTGACCAGAATGAAAGAGTGAGAGCGATAACACCAAATTTAACACACCTGCTCCCCATTCACACCTAAGACCTTGTAACACTAACGAGTCACATAACATCCGGGAGGGAAAATCGCTAATTGGACCCAATTTTCACTTAGGGGTGTACTCACTTTTAGACATTAATGGCTGTGTGTTAAGTTATTTTGAGGGGACAGGAAATTTACACTTTTTTTTTACAAGCTGTACACTCATTACTTTACATTGTAGCAAAGTGTCATTTCTTCAGTGTTGTCACATAAAAAGATATAATAAAATATTTACAAAAATGTGAGGGGTGTACTCACTTTTGTGAGATACTGTACTTAGAGCTGCATTTACAGCCATATCCTGTAATTCATTTGTACAGAGAACACACATTTGGTTCCCGGGCACTGAAATATGGCCTTATTTTATGTTATATGTTGGGTACTCAAATCTTTTTTTTGTTTCTGTTTATACAAGGTTTTTTTTCTCAGAGAGCAGGTGCAGGTACCTACAGCCCCACACCTGTGACGGCTGGTGAAGTTTTAGGATGGGGGGCACCAGGCCCCGCCCTTCCTTTTTGACCCCTCCTACTTCAAATAAGCCCCACCCCTTATAGAATCCACCCACTCCGTCCCCTGTATTCCACATATTGTGTCAGGAGTACACAGCTTAGCATCACAGGATACAGTATACAGCTCAGCATCACAGGACACAGTATAAAGCTCAGCATTACAGGACACAGTATACAGCTCAGCATCACAGGTGGGGTATATAGCAGCCAGTATTACAGGACACAGTATAGAGCCTCAGCATCACAGGTAGGGGTATACAGCAGCCAGTATCACAGGTGAGGTAAATTGCAGCCAATAACACAGGTGGGGGTAAATTGCACCCAGTATCACAGGTGGGGTAAAATGCAGCCAATATCACAGGTGGGGGTAAATTGCAGCCAATGACACAGGTGGGGTACATTGCAGCCAGTATCACAGGACACAGTATAGAGCCCCAGCATCACAGGCAGGGGTATATAGCAGCCAGTATCCCAGGTGGGGTAAATTGCAGCCAATATCACAGGTGGGGGTAAATAGCAGCCAGTATCACAGGTGGGGTAAATTGCAGCCAATATCACAGGTGGGGATAAATTGCACCCAATATCACAGGTGGGGTAAATTGCAGCCAATATCACAGGTGGGGTAAATTGCAGCCAGTATCACAGGTGGGGGTAAATTGCAGTCAATATCACAGGTGGGGTAAATTGCAGACAATATCACAGATGGGGTAAATTGCAGTCAGTATCACAGGTGGGGATACATTTGAGCCAGTATCACAGGTGAGGTACATTGCAGCCAATATCACAGGTGTGGGTAAATTGCAGCCAATATCACAGGTGGGGATAAATTGCAGCCAATATCACAGGTGGGGTAAATTGCAGCCAATAACACAGGTAGGGTAAATTGCAGCCAGTATCACAGGTGGGGGTAAATTTCAGCCAATAACACAGGTGGGGGTACATTGCAGCCAATAACACAGGTGGGGTACATTGCAGCCAATATCACAGGTGGGGTACTTTGCAGCTGATATCACAGGTGGGGGTACATTGCAGTCAATATCAAAGGTGGGGTACATTGCAGCCAATATCACAGGTGGGGTAGGTACATTGCAGCCAATATCACAGGTGGGGTACTTTTCAGCCAGTATCACAGGTGGGGTCATTTGCAGCCAGTATCACAGATGGGGGTAAATTGCAGCCAATATCACAGGTGGGGTAAATTGTAGCCAATATCACAGGTGGGGGTAAATTGCAGCCAATATCACAGGTGGGGGTAAATTGCAGCCAATATCACAGGTGGGGGTAAATTGCAGCCAATATCACGGGTGGGGGTAAATTTCAGCCAATATCACGGGTGGGGTACTTTGCAGCCAGTATCACAGGTGGGGTACTTTGCAGCCAATATCACAAATGGGGTACTTTTCAGCCAAAATCACAGGTGGGGTACTTTGCAGAGACCCACCCCCCCCCCCCGAAGTTGGGACAAATCCCACACTTACCCCTTCTAATAGGCAGGCAGGAGTGCACAGAGATCGGCTTGCTGAAAGCGGGCTGTCAGTGTGCAGAACTGCGCTTGCAGTGAGCAGGCTGGAGCCTGGAGTCCGGCTTATCTCTGCATGGCCGGAAGTGACGCCGAGGCTCCTCCGAGATCAATCACTGCCGTCTAGTGGACGGCGGTGATTGATTGACACTACCAGGAGCAAACCAGCACTACCAGGAGCAAATACTCCTCGAGAGTACACAGGGGGGGCTGCATACTCACACACAGCTCAGAGCCCCCTACACAGTACAGAGCTCCCCCCTACAAAGTACAAAGCCCCCCACCACAGTACAGTCCCCCTTACAAAGTACAGAGCGCTTCTATGACTCCCCTGAGAGTTCCTGAGCTGCTCGAAGAGACGTGCTGTCACAGTAAACACTGAAGCTGGTAGAGGAAACGAGTAGTGAAGAAAACCTCTTCTTCCGGCTTCTGTGTTTACAGTGACAGATCGCAAAGTTCCAGCACAGTCTGGCAGAAAAAAAGCCCTGTCCTTAAGTTTTGCCACCCTAGGTCTGGGTGTCCTTTCCTCAAATCCTAACTGTTGGTACATTAGGCCCCTTTCATGTTGGCCACAGGGCCGCTGATAAGGCAGTACAGCCAGCCCTGGTGTAACGGGCCCGGGCTCCATAAACTCCACAGGGGGGCCCGGTAGCTTTACAGTTCATTTCTATCTAAAAAAAAAAAAAAAAGGACTTTATTACCCACAGCCCCACACCCACTTGATTGCCAGGGAATACAGTAATTTCCTGGGCCCCCTCAGGTCAGCAAAGGGGCCCAGGAGGTGAGAGCAGAAGAGGGACTTTTTCGCCTTTTTCGGGCGCAGGCACACAATCCTGCGCCGCATGCTGCTCTCCTCTGCACCTACACACATCTACACAGAATATAGTTCCGGCCGCCCACTGTGTGCCTTCCCTGGAGGATGGATTCCATTGTGGAGCGGCTCCCCTGCCTCAGAAAGTGCCGGTGCTGCAGCTCAAGGTACGGAGAGATCACTGAGGAGGCTCAGAGCGGAGCGGGAGTACTTGTGGTGGCGGGACACAGGCAAGCAGTCCCCTGCACATGACATAATGACAGGTCACATAGGCTACTCAGAAAAGTGCAGTCCTCAGACTCCCTGCTGTGTTCTTATGATGATCACAACATAGCAGGTTATCTATGGCTCTCAGTGTCACATGGCTGTTGGATGCTGATTGTGTCATACTTTGTAACACACAGTACAGCCAGTCATAAGTTAGCATCCAACAGCCTTGTGACACTGAGAGCCATAGATCACCTGCTGTGTTGTGATCAGCATAATGATGATCATCAGAAGAACACAGTGAGATGCTACTTTACACTTGTGTTTGCGGGGGGGGGGGGGCAGTAAAATCACGCAGCTGCGATGCATTTTTGCCACACTCCAAACAACTCCCCTTTAAGAACCTTTCACCCCACCTTTCCAATTAGGTTTGCCTGTTAGTTTTTACTGCGGACCTGATTGAAAGCTCCATGTAGGTGTAGTTAGTAAGGATGGGCTCAGACATGTTCGGAAACCAAGAAACCCCGAGCCCGCAGGAAGTGAACCCTGCGCTACGCTAATCACAGGCAGTGAGACATTCCATGAACGCTGCAGCCACGCATTGAGGAATTGTCTAACTGCCTGTGATTAGCATAGCGCAGGGTTCACTTCCTGCGGGCTCGGGCTTTCTTGGTTTCGGAACACGTCCGAGCCCATCCTTAGTAGGGAGTCCAGATGTAATGGGCTTGTGTCTGTTTACACCCACCAACCTCCTTTTCCATTCAGGTCCAAAAAAAAAATTGAAAAGGACAGCGTACTAGATGTGGCATATCAGAGTTAGACTGGTGTAAATGGTCACAAGTCCATTTACATCTGGCCACCCCTGAAGCCACCACAAGTCCTTGGTATATGCAGACACACACTGAACAGGCATGGACATCAAAACACTCACATCTGTCCCATTCAGCTCCAATTATGATTGGTGAGGCGCTGTGACAGCTTCCTGGCAGAATAGGGTCTGAATACATCTGCACTTATCCCATCTTAGTTGTTGTGAAAAACGTTCTAAAATAAGACATCTCTACTGTTTTAGAATATGTGTAATACGCTTTAAGTTCACCTTTTGGAACTTGTTACATGTTTCACCTGGTTTTAGGGTGGAATATGTAACATGCTCCTGCCACTAGTTTCCCGCCATGACAGCATGGGGTCAGGAGTGGGGATCAAGTGCAGGATTGAGGGGGGCCCTGTCAGGTAGGCTGTACAGGGCCCCATGATTTCTAACAGCGACCCTGGTCGGCTGTGTCTGGTCTTACTATTGTGAACAAATCCTCTAGCGGAATAGAAGCAGAACCGAATGGATATCACTTTTGTGACATCCTAGTCCATTCATTTTTTTGCTGCATGTAAAAGCCAGAGTTTCTGGACCTATATTAGATCTATTGGTGGTTGGATTAATCTACAATCTGTCATGTTTAAATCCAAGAAAACGGAAAAAGATGCAGACCTTTTTAGTTTTGCTTTTTTTGATCAGGATGGACTTACATCCAGTTGCCCGTAGACTAACAAGGGGCTTCCAATCAGGCCCACCTGAAATACTGACAGGCACAACTGATCGGTCTGCCCATGTAAATGGGGCCTTAGGAAGTTATTGTTGTCTGGTTTCATGGTCAGTCACAAAAGAAAAAAAAGACAGGACATAAACCTAGCCTGGTAATTGCTTGACTACCATAACAAACTAGCTACTGGAGGTTAAGTATCAGACTGTATTTTCGCCTTCTAGTGCCATTTTAAGGCTTAGCGAGCGGTGCCACAATTAGCAAAAGTCCTATTTATAGGTATTCCAGTGGAAATTGAGGTCCCATACGTCTGACTTCACTGATCCTTGCCCATCTGCAGTGCTTTTCCTGAGGCTCTGTTTATCCTAGTCAAAGTATTTCCTTCCTTCCTCAAACTTCATTCCCCTCCGCTCCCTGGAGGGTTGGGGTTTGTATGATCCACTAGCCACAAATCATACAGTCCTGCAGCACAGAGACAGATAAAAGCTTCAGCTCACCAAGATGTGAGCAGTAATGGTAATGTTAAACAACAGAGCTACTCATTGTTTGGCTGATCTGGGAAACATCCTTGAATTCTGCTAGCTACATTAACTGGTTATTAAGTAAGCTGCAGCTGCTCTGTATCAGTTTCACTACAGCATTTGAATGTACAGCTATTCCCAGATGAGATGCACAACAGTGTAACATCTATTTAACCTTCCATCTCTTAAATCTGTCCGTGGCGAATATAAATGCGTCTTGGACGGTCAGCGCTAGACATTCTCTGGTTCCTTCTGGCATTCAATGTTAAGCTATTTTGACGGTCGTGGCGGGCTTGTTCCTTCTTAAGGCAAAACAGGGCTAATAATACACAACAATGTCAAGGACAAAGTGCATTGTGGGACACGTTGCTAAAATTTGATGTTACTAAGCACTGCATATTTTAATTTGCAAAGTTAAGGCAGGCTCTTTTTAGAAGTAAAAATTTCATGTACTTCTAATGGAACGTGGAGGTTTCAAAATTGGCACGCGCTGTTTGGAAATAGGTTCAGATAGTTGGCCTGGCATTAAGCCTCTCTGTAGGGCAGATGCAGGAAGAGGGTTTAAATGTGTTTTGTGTAAAGTATATAAGCATTCTGAGGCTACAAGCACGCCAGTGTTGGGATGCAGAAACATATCTAGCACCTGTGTAAGAAAAAAATGGTGTCAGCTTGCACTGTGCCTGGCAAATGGTACACCTCTGGTAAGGCTGGCTTGAGGAGCGGCACAAATAAACAGGGACTTCAGTGTCAAGTGAGAAAAAATGCTGGAAAATATCTCACCGTGGCTTTTCTCCTTTAGCTTCTTTGAAAGTAGTTCATGTCTGTATGCATGTACTGCAGAGATGGCTGCAAACAGGTTTCCTAATGGTGGTACCTGCAGACCACGCCTGTGTAATATGCATAGAAATGTCCACTTATATTATGACAGGCTTACAATTGATGTTATTGCTCCTGCGTGGGCTTAACAGTTGCTCTGTCCTCTTTTCTTTAAAAAAAAACCTTAATAAAATGATTGAACAAAATGGACACTTATAGTCTCCCTTAGAAGCTCGTGTGACAATGCTGGAGTACAATTAGCAGATAGGGACAGAATGCTGTCAACTTACAATGATATGAAGTTCAGGGTATCTGATGTGGATAGGGTGGGAGAGAAGAATGTACACTTTTGTTATCTTTTTATTTATTATACTTATTCAGAAGAGTGGAAAATGGTTGTTTGGTTTTTTTTCTGTCTGGGTTCTAAGGAGTTAAATTCCAAATGCAAAATGGGTGTTTGAGTTTTGAGTATGAACTTGCTCAAATAAGCTGGCCACGTGGCTTGAATTTCAGATGATTCTTGCTGAAACAGCCAAAATTTGAGCTGTGGATTGCCTTGTTTTATTTCAACGTTTGAAAGGAGCCAGATAGAAAATGTGTGGACAAACAATGACTGCATCCAATCAGATGCTTCAGAGCCTCCAGATTCTCCAGAGCCTTTTCCATTGTCTGGAACTCCCTGCCCCAGTATGTCCGGTCAGCCCCTACCCTGTCCGCCTTTAGGCGATCCTTGAAAACTCATTTATTTAGGAAGCCTATCCCACCTCCACCTAAGAACTGTACCCCGAGCCACCTCCATCAGATCATCCTCCACAGCTATTACCTTTTGTACCATTTCCCCCTTTCTTTAGATTGTAAGCTCCATGAGCAGGACCCTACCGTTCCTTCTGTATTGAACTAAAAGCGCAAAGCGCTGCGCAAACCGTTGACGCTATATAAATCCTGTGTTATAATAATAATAAAGGCACTGTTTCGGTATTCAATAGCCATGGGTGCTGTCAGCTGCTAAATACAATAGCTAGCAAAAGAGATTCCTTATTCACACTATTTATCATGGATGGGGGAATCAATTTTATGTATTATTTATTACAGGTACTTATATAGTGCCGTCAAGTTACGCAGCGCTTTACATATATATTGCACATTCACATCAGTCCCTGCCTTCAAGGAGCTTATAATCTAAGGTCCCTAATTCACAAAAATAAATACAGATACTAGGGCCAATTTAGACAGGAGCCAATTAACCTTCCAGTATGTCTTTCGGGTGTGGGAGGAAACCAGAGTACCCGAAGGAAACCCACGGTGTCACAGGTAAACATGCAAACGTCAGGCAGGTAGTGCCCTGGTTGGGATTCAAACTGATGACCCTAGTGCTGCTAGGTGGAAGCGCTAAGCCACTGTACTGACCTAATTCATGTGGTGCCATCGTAAATAAATTGAGAATTCAGTAATATATCTCTGCATAGGTTTTAGTTGCCAAACTGTCTAGTCTTTCCTCTGTAGCCTTTTCATACCCCACCCACAGATCCACATAGTGTACAAGAGATCAATAAAATGAGCAATGAGCTGAGTGAGAAAGCCTTGGAGGAACAAGGTATATGATAATATGGTATGGCATGGCCAACAAAAGTTGAGGTTTTAAATGGGTCTGTCCTAAATTGCATTATCCCCCTTCCCCCCTGTGACAGACTCACCCGGGACAGAGGCTGTTGGAGGGGACTGCAGGCTAGCCTTTTGCCTACTGACTATGGGCCCTGGCTTTTAAGGGAACACTATGTTTTACTGGTAATGGTGGCGATCTGTGATTTTTAGTGGGACTGCGACAGTGCGGCGAACAAATCTGACCCCAAGTGACACTTTTAGGGGACCAGTGACATTATTACAGTGATCAATGCTAAAAACATACACTGATCAATGTATAAATGTCAATGACAGGGAAGGGGTTAACACTAGGGGGCGATAAAAGGGTTAACTGTGTTCCTTGGATGTGTTCTAAATGTGTGGGGGGGTGGGTTCACTGGGACAACACTGAGATTGCTGTTCCTGATCACTAGGAACATCAGCACTCCATGTTCCCTGTCAGAACAATTTTCCTTGTTTACATAGGCAGATCCCCGTTCTGCCTCTCTTTACCACGAGCACGGGTGGCCAGCAGACATCGAGTCCCACAGTATCTATTGCATGAAACAACATAGAGGCAAATTGTTTTGCGCAATGGAGCTGTTAGGAAAAACAGCCAAGCCCGGGTGTTTGGTGCTTTTTTGCCATCTTCCGCGGTGGTGCACCCGCCGGAAATGGCGCCAAATGGCCCTATTTGAACGTGTGGGACCCAGCAGCAAGTGCTGTCCATTCTACAGCGTTTGTGTACCTGTGAGCCTCAGCTCAGTCTCTGTTTCTGTATTGCTACCTGTTTCCTGTTTGACCCGGCCTGACCTGACCTGCTGCCTGATCCTCCTATACTTCTGCTGCTAGCCTGATAACAAACTTTGCTTGGACTTGACCACTCTCTTGCTTGACCCATCTGTACCGCACAGCCAGCCCGTTGCCGACCCAGCCTGCACAACCGCCCATCTAATCTGCACGACCACCTGGAGCATCACACCACCATCAGTGACCATCCAGCCCTCGTGCCCTCCTGCATTCTTGGACTTCCTGTGTGCTTTATCAGGGGTCCCTGAATCAGGTGCATAAGAGCGGTTGTTCCCTGCACAAGACAGACTCCAGTCCACCACTAGGACTGTGACAGGAGCCGACCTGCTGCAGTATATGTACTGTGGCTGGTCGACAAGTGGTTAAAGCATACAAGTTCATGTAAATATGCACTGCATGGCGTGCAAAGAGTTTTTATTGCTATTTATTTATTTTAACGTTACACTTCTGTCAATAAAGTAATATTCTTATAATAAAACTTGGTTTACCTTAAACACATTATATAACGATTAAATCTGTGTCTGTAGTGCATGTTCAAACCTTAATACCTTAAATAATAACCTATTAGATTTTTCACTCCAGGAATATAAAAGGATATAAGGAGTTTGGAAATTGTAGAAAAATGCTTAAATAATGCATTACAATGTACCTAAACCCATTAGATTTTAGTCAACTAAAATTATTTTAGTCTACTAAAATGTACTGGAGATTTATTTGACTAAATACGACTAAAACTAAAACACTTGCATTCGATTAAAATAGGGCTAAAACTAAAAGGCCATTTTAGTCCTAAGACTAAGACTAAAACTAAATTGAAATTTGCTGCCAAAGTTAACACTGACCACCTATTGTCTGCTAGCAAACTACTGTGGGGATGTTGAACTTATGATAATGTGTAGTGTACTTTGTGAGCTCAGTGCCAGCAGTCTGATCTGGAATGAGATCTCTACATTGTCCAGGTGGCTAGTTGTTTAATCAACCTAATGTTTCTAGTATACGTTGGTTGTTGTTTAGCTATGGTAATTATATTCCTGTGTACAGTTTGTATTGTTAGAGTAATGTGAATAGGTGGGGGATGTCCACCTGTGGGGTATAAAGTATGTATCTGAGTTTCAATTAAAGTCATCCCTTTGGTTTTTACCTCACATCTTGTCTGTGTACAATGTTTGTGGTAAAAAGGGCTGGTATTAGCTCTCGATCTGCTTGGAAGGGTTTGGAGGGCAGGAGGTGCTCTTTGACAGATGGAAGCACCTAGTTGGGTGCCCAAGTGGTTCTGTCACATTTGGTGGCAGCAATGGGATGCTTTCTGTATTCTGGGACATCCAAAACTCCACCGGGATCCAAGGTTCAGATAGCAGCAGAGAGGTACAGATACCAGCCGCCATGGAAGAGGAATTCAGAAGGAGGTTGTGAGGATGCGGATACAGCACAGAGGACCAGTGTCAGTGCAGGTCTTGCTGGGATGGTATGATTCTGTCCACTGGGAACTCTGGACGGAAATGCAGTGCCACCAGGGAAACATTCTCCCCTCCAGGAAAGGTACTGGTCACAGTGTGAATGCTGTTATTGGGGAAACAACCACACAAGGAGTGGAAAGCTGAGTAAAGCAAGCTGGTCTAGATGGAGATGCTTTCGACGAGAGCTACAGAGCCCTCCACTGGTATGTAGCCCAAGTGTGCCCATGGACAGTGGATGACAGCACAATGGCGTTTGGAGGAAATCTTGCAGTACAGAGAGCAGATGCTGAATGTCTCGGAAGTGCTCTGGGCACTGGAAGATTTGGAGTTTCTAACGACTGACTTCTATTGGACCAGCTGTAGTATACACGGGCCGAATGTCTGCCGGTTTTTAGTAAGCCAGCCAATGCTGCCCGACATTCAATCCATGTGTATGGGGCTTTATGGACAGCCACCAATGCCAATACACTAGGAAGGCTCTTCCAAGCCACACAATAAATCCAGCAGCAGAGACAGGAGTAAGATAGTCCCAAGAAAGGGCATATACGGAGGACCGTGGCAAACCAGTAGGACATAATATTTTTCAGACAACTGCCTATCATACACTATATTGCCAGGGATGCACTTTCGAAGTCTCTGGACTATGCCATATAAACCAAACCTTGATATCCCATTGACCACACACTGCCCGCCTTCCAATGGACGCAGCTTACAGAAAAGCATAAAGCAGAAAAGTTAGAGACTATGCAAAAAGTAAGAAAGTTTATTCTGGAGGGTGTTTTCTCAGCAAGTTACTGCAAACATCTGAAAAGGGAGAATGAACTCCCCAAGCTGTTTAAATGTGCTGTCCTGACTTGTCTGGCAGGAACACAGTTTAAGAGGATTGTTTCTTAATACGAGATATTGCTCATGATAGATCCAGATGCTGTCCTCCCATCCAAAAGATGCAGATGTCATTATGTTAGAGGGCAGGAATTTGATGGCTGCTCCCTAGTCTACACCAGAGGTCAGAAGGACATTGGTTGGGTCACCTGAGAGGTTATTACTTATTGTCCTTCACTGTTATTTTTAAGGTCTGTTTTTTCTGTAGCCTAATATTTCTAAGCGTGAGGAGGTTGATACTAGGTTAAGGGGCTGTAGACAGCCTTAAATAATATAAACAATAATTTAAATTGAAATAAATTCAAAATAAAGCTTGTTGGATTAAAATGGCAATCATCCATTGTGTTATTTTATTCAAAATAATGACATATATTAGTCAACCTTAAAGCAGAACTTCACGCTCCCAATCAACATGGATTATTTTTAATCCTCATGCCACTAGCATTACTAAATTGATAGGAAAGTATATCATATTTATTTGTTTCAAACTTTTTTTTTCAATTCTTCAGTTACTTCCTGGTTTTTGGCCTAGGCAAATGATGCCATACATCCCAGGAGTCTTCAGGAGGGGAGGTTTTCTCAGCTAAGCACACTCTCTTGCATGCATGCTTGAGCTAAGGGCAGATGGATTCCAGAAAGTAAATGCTACATGAATCATTTGTCTTTGCTCAAGATAGTCACAGACAGAAATGCTAGGTGGTGTTATTCAAAGTGATTTCTCAACAAAATTAAGCATAGAGACATGGATGTATGGGAGAGTTTGCTTAGAATATTAAAAATGAATTAAATAGTGTTTTTGATATGTGGTGCTCAGATGCTGTGGAGATCCGTTTTAAGTAAAAGAAGCATCCAACTGGCACCTGTGTTGTCTCTTTGCTCCCTTTTATAGTCTGGGGAGCTGAGCCTAGCAGGTTCCACCATGCCACATGTGGGGGGGAAACAAAACACCTGGCTACCACATTCTTGCTCCTGTGAGTTAGGGCCAGTAGATTAAGAGTGGACCTTTTTCTGCCGGGCATAATTAATATATTATTGTACTTGGTTGGCTCAGGGAGCAGTTGGTGACTCACGGGTAGTGTCACTTCTCAGTTACCTCCCCTTTCCTTCTAGAAGGTGCTAGAAGGGAGGGTGTAGAAGAGAGGGAGAGCTACCTGGGGTATTCTAGGGAGCCCTGACCAATCTCCAACCTGGATTGGCAGGGGGCAGGCCTCCTTAAATGCCTAGAGTGGTCAGCCCAGCTGGGGAGGAGAGTTTGGGTGGAAGAACTGGGAAATGGAGTGTTAGGCTGTCGGCCTTTGAGGAAGCTCCCCAGTCTGGGGGGGGTGACCTTCGGCCTGGAGTTTGGGAGTGGACAGGACCCTCGTACAAACCACAGGGGTGTCCTGGCCAGGAGCAGGGAAGGACAGTGGAGAGCACTGCCAGGCAAGTCTCCAGGAGGGATCCACCAGTCGTTGGTGAGTGGCATGAACAGTCAGGAGCGCTGGGAAGGCACACAGAAGCAGATTGGGAAGATGCAATTTGGAATGGGTGTAGAGCCAGTGAGGATTGTGGTGGCAGTGGAGTTGGGCAGCTGCAGCCAGGAGGGCTGGCAGTGCCTGAAGAGGGTTCATCAGTAGCCCATCTAGGACAGTTAGCACCAAAATGTTCAATTGCTACACCATAGGGGCCTGTGGTCCCTGCCTATAATAAGGTATTTTCCTAAGGCCTGGCTGAGGTCAGTGCTAGGCCTAACCACATGTGCTAGCTGTGCCTGAGTAGAAGAGTTGTGCAGGAGAAATAGAGAGGAAGTGTACCAGTCTGCAAGTGTCCGTGTATATAAGTTGTCCCATCAAAGAACTGTTCTAATTCTGCTGGGCATCCCATATTTACTTTACCCCATCTAAGTTAAGCCCCTCAATAAAAATACAAAACAAAGCTACGGACTGTTTACTGCCTCTGAGAGACTGAGGTGGTGGGCAGGGTGACAGGTGGGCCACAACTTCAGCAGCCCCTACGGGGGTATGGCTACAAAAATATTTTAAAATTGCAAAACAAAACAAATATTAGAACAGCATCAATAATCCATCATACTAGTGATCAAGGGTGCTACTATAGTCATAACTGGCCATGCAACTGCTATGGAGTCCAGAAGCACATGGGGCCCAAAGTTGTTTGACTACAGTATCTGGCAAATACATTTGAATTAAGTGAACAAAAAAAGTTTGTGAACCTCTATACAATTAGTATTGTGTATCATTGCATCTGAAATGATAGAAACAAGGGAGCCCCTTAATAGTTTTGCTCTGGAGCTCATTCACACATTGCTGGAGTACTGCTAGTATAGTAATACACAACACAGTAATTAACAAGGCTTAATTTCAGCAGGACAGAAGAAAAATACAATTTGTGCTAAAGACTGGGTTCACACTGGTACGAAACGACTGTTGTACGACTGTCGATCTGACTTTGCCCTGCGACATTGGTCCTACTCCCATCCAACTCCATCCAACTTGAATGAACAGGATACAATTTTGCTCCAACTTTGAGATAGTCCGACTTGTCCCTTGACCAATCAAAACAATCCCAGTATGACGTAAATTCCTTTTCCTGCTGCTGTAATCACCATGTTGGATGTCACAAGTCGGATGGTTAGGACGAGGATCCGACTTTGATTTGACTTCAGTGATATTGAACGGACTGAAAACGGACCAAAGTAGTGCAGGAACCTTTTTCAAAGTCTGACGACTTGTGTCGGACCAGTTAAGAAGGCTCTCATAGGGAACCATTGATTTGTACACGTCATGCAACATGTGCTCCCAAAGTCAGAGCGTATGTCGCACCAGTGTGAACCAGGCCTGAAGCCCAACTCCAACCCTAAACTTTTTCCTGTTTCATGATTAAGTGGGGATGAGTCAGAACTTCTGTCACTTTCATTGCTGCCTAAACCTAAAAAAAAAAAAAAAAATGTGACTAGGGCCCAGAGTACATTTATTTATGCAGATTTATACATCAAGTTGGGCCAGCTATGGAGTGTGGGGGAAAAAGGTCTGGATCCAAAGGGAGGTCTGCAATGTTGCATACATACGTTTCTTCTAGGGTACGTACATGATTCTAGGGTTCCTGTGACTTTTTTTGATGCATCTAAATGCAAGGTAAGTCTTTTGAAATCACTCCTTTTATGTGAGCACAGACAAGAGGAATCCAGTGAGTTTCAGATGAATTGCAAAGTTTCACAGGACACTTGTTAGACATGCTTGGATCAAATTATTTGCAGTGGGCATGTCACATCTAGCATGATTGCAAATGCACTGGAAAAACCATTGACAAATGCATTGTAAGAAATTAAATTGCATTTTGAGTGCAGAACTGTCCAATAACAAACACTTTGGACTATAACACATAGAAAAAACAGAAAATTAACTGAACTACATACAAAGCTGCTGGGAAATTGCATATGTTTGAAAGTATTAACATTCCTTTGGAAAAATAAATCATAGTCCTACACAAGTAGGGTTTACAGGAGTACCCATGTGGACAAAAAAAAAACTATATTCAGGAAATCTTTGCAATACCTGTACAATTCCCATGTTTTACCTCCTCAAAAACAGCTTTTAGGGTCCTTACACATTGGTATAGGATGGGGTAGGGAACTTGCGGCTCTCCAGCTGTTGTAGAACTACATTTCCCATCATGCTTCTGGGAGTAATTGTATCCATCAGCCTTGCAATGCCTCATGGGAAATGTAGTTCTACAACAGCTGGAGAGCCACAGGTTCCCTACCCCTGGATAGGACAACACAAGTCCTACAATGTATGATCCCAGCAATACATAGCTGGTGCTGGAGATGTGGGATGGCCCCAGGAGATTTCCTGCCTATTTTTTGCTCTTGCCGACCTTTACAAATATTTTGGACAAAGTCCCCCACCACACAACACAACTTTCTGTTTTTTTTACACCAAAATAGTATCCTTTGGAGGTCATATAGGAGATCCACCCCCCCTCATTTGATCAATACTGCCAGAAACTGCATCCCGGAACATTGCCATGACCACCAATGCAGATGGGTTATGAAGGGTTAATTTTCACTGCCACTGACCCCCTGCATTGGTGGTATGTGGCAGTGAATGTTAACCCCCACCCCCATCTGCATTGGTCCTCATGGCAGTGAATGACAACCTCACAAGCTCACCCTGCATTGGTCCTCATCTTAGTGACATTGTAACCCACCACCCCCCTTCTGCATTTGTGGTCATGTCAGTGAAGTTTAACCCCCTCCCTTCACATTGTTGGTGATAGGAGGGGTTAAATTTCATTGCCATTGACCAGCAATGTGGGGGTTAATAATACTGACACCTGTTGTTGGAGTTATCATCGTGTCCACTGACACCAATGCTGGGAGTTATTAATGCGTCCACTGACACCTGTGCTAGGGGTTATTATTGCGTCCACTGACCCCAATGCTGGGAGTTATTGCCTGTAGTGCCGCCTGTAGTGGGGGTTGTTACGGCATCCACTCACACCAATACTGGGGGTTATTATTGCGTCCAATGACACCTGTGTTAGGGATTATTATGGCATCCACTGACACCAATGCTTAGGGATATCATTGCATGCACTGACACCTGTGCTTGGGGTTATTATTGCGCACACTGACACCGATACTGTGGGATTATTAATGCATCCACTGACACCTGTGCTGGGGGTTATTATTGAGTTCACTGACACCAGTGCTGGGGGTTATTTTTACATCCAGAAAGGGATGGGGCACAATTTGGCATCTTCGTCAAGGGCACTGGTTAACCTTGTCCTGCCACTGAAAAGGATTCATGTTTTATGTAGTCCAACAAGTTTGCCTAAAGCTATGTAACTCAGCTGGCATGTAAATGTGGCCTCTAATTATAGCCACTATGATATATGAATGCACAAACAAAAATGATGCAAGTACAGAAAAATACCTGCTGATTTGTCAGAAATCCAGTATGCATTGAAATTTCAATTTGTGTTGTCAGTCCTGCCTGATAAATTCAAGAACCCCCCCACCCAACCTTCTCTTTTCCACTCCGCATGCATAAAAACATACATAAGGCCACATAGAGAGGTGTAGTTCTGGAGATGTGCCTGGCCAAAAGGGACTGAGCTCCCATAAGCTGCACCTGTGGGTGATGATGTCACAGAGAGTATTAAAAGGTATTTCTTAAGAACGAGTTGAAACATAAAAATAATGCTGGGAGTTGATCTAGGGGGTTATAGAGGTTTTGGGATAAATGTGGATAGTGCCTGGAAATATACTGTATGTTAATAGTAATAATGCTCTATTCTGAATCTGATAAGATAAGACCCCGCACGCACTCTTCATACTGAGGCAGACAGCAGTTTTGACTTGCACTACAACAGACGGAGCGCAATGAGTTAAATACACCAATTAAAGCATATGACACTCCACCTCTGCATTTCATGGAAAACATGTTCGCATGAAACACAGTCAGCCCACAGAGATCCTACAGACAGAGGTAACCTCAGCCAAATACACCTACGGGAGACAGCTGCTAGGCCCTTTCACTGAGATAAAAGCATGCAAGAGTGAGTAGTAGGGGCATATGGTCTAATGAAAGAAGAAGGAAATAAAAGATGAAAGGTACTGAAGCAAGCTCATGGAAAAATAGCAAAATAGGAAAAAAAAATACACAAAAACAAAATGTCCACAATACAGCAGCAAGGCCCATGGACAGGATGTGTAAGAGGTGCAGGAGACAGGACGTGGATGACACAAGCAGGAGGATACAGGGAAGACTGCAGCCAGGAAAGCTACAAAGAGCACACGTGAGAGGATGATACACCTTACCATACTAGTATAGGCAATCACACAGAGGCTGTCCTTGTCAACACTATGGGGTTGACTTATTAAAGGCAAATAGGCTCTTCACTTTGCAAGGGAATTTTCCCTCATTTAAGTATATGTGGAGAAAATTCCCTTTGCATAGAAAATTCTCTTTGCAAACTATAAAGGAAAATAGAAGAAACAGCATTTTTGCTTGCACATGATTGGATGATGGAGGTGAGCAGAGCTTCATCTTATTTACTAAGATAAGAAAAATCTCCCTTGCAATTCAACAGGTTATTTGCCTTTAATAAATCAACTCCTATGTATCTGACAGGTTTAAATCTTGTCCAGGGGTAATGGAAACTCTGAAGACCAAACTTTTTTCAGCCTTGGCAAATGTCAGTTTACTTAAAGTGACACTAAACTCTGGTTTTAAAAAATCTCTTCAAGTATGTGTTGTTTTACTCAAAAAAGTAACTTCTATTGTTATCAGCCTACTCCTAATCTCCAAATTCTTCCTTGTTTTTGCTGCTGTGATCTGACTTTCTGTTATACGGTGGCTATGTTCAATCTCCATGGTCCTACTGTGTGTAGGAACGTAACCACCTTCTCTTGCTTGCTCCCAAGATGGACTATGAGACTTGTAATGTGCAAAGGGAAGTGCACATGACTGTAACTAATGTGCACTGCCTAATCCAAACAAACAGAAGTGAGGGAAAATGGAGAACTCATGGAGGATGAACGCATAAATTAGAAGAACTCAATTTGAAACAATTTCATGAAAAATAGATTACAGGTTCATTAGGTAGTGGATAGATTATTTTTAGAGAATAAGGATATTGTTCTGTGTTGCTTTAAATAAAATGTATGTATTGAGATTTATTTATTAATAGTGCCTTGAAAAAGTATTCATAACGCTTAAAATTTTCCACATTGTGTCATGTTACAACCAAAAACATAAATGTATATCAACATTTTTTTTACCAATAAATATGCAAAAAGTGTGGTGTGCGTTTGTATTCAGCCCCCTTTACTCTGCTACCCCTAACTAAAATCTAGTATAACCAATTGCGTTCAGAGTCCACCTGTGTGTAATTTATTCTCAGTATAAATACAGCTGTTCTGTGAAGCCCTCAGAGGTTTGTTAGAGAACCTTAGTGAACAAACAGCATCATGAAGGCCAAGGAACACACCAGACAGGTCAGGGATAAAGTTGTGGAGAAGTTTAAAGCAGGGTTAGGGTATAAAAAAATATCCCAAGCTTTGAACATCTCACAGAGCACTGTTCAATCCACCATCCAAAAATGGAAAGAGTATGGCACAACTGCAAACTTACAAAGACATTGCTGTCCTCCTAAACTGTCAGGTCAGGCAAGAGGAGCATTAATCAGAGAAGCAGCCAAGAGGCCCATGGTAACTCTGGAGAAACTGTAGAGATCCACAGCTCAGGTGGGAGAATCTGTCCACAGGACAACTATTAGTCATGCACGCCACAAATCTGGCCTTTATGGAAGAGTGGCAAAAAGAAAGCCATTGTTGAAAGAAAGCCATAAGAAGTCCCAGTTGCAGTTTGCAAGAAGCCATGGACACAGCAAGCATGTGGAAGAAGGTGATCTGGTCAGATGAGACCAAAATTGAACTTTTTGGCCTAAAAACAAAACACTATGTGTGGTGGAAAACTAACACTGCACATCACCCTGAACACACCATCCCCACCGTGAAACATGGTGGTGGCAGCATTGTGTTGTGGGGATGCTTTTCTTCAGCAGGGACAGGGAAGCTGGTCAGAGTTGATGGGAAGATGGATGGAGGCAAATACAGCGCAATCTTAGAAGAAAACCTGTTAGAGTCTGCAAAAGACTTGAGACTGGGCAGGGACGGGTCACCGTGTCCCCCCTTCCCTGGAGAGCACAATAGCTCCATGAGAGGGATTCCGCCATAAACACTGACTGTGTTGAATGGGGGAATCAAGCAATTTTCTTTCCTGCAAAGAAAATTGTATTATCTATGGCCTGCCTTAGAAAGTATTGGAGGTACTGGACTAGCATAACAGACAGACAACTAGCATTTGCAGAGAGAGAAGTCTGCAACGGCATCCTGTAAATTCCTTTCAGTAGTTTCATTAAAGTATGTCTACAGCCAAAACTGTTTTTTTTTTTTTAGTTTTGGACAGAGCAGGTAAGTGTTAGGACTTGTGTCAGTTTTATAGTATACTCTGTGTCCCTGCTGGGAAAATTCACCCTCTCTACTTGTCCTGATGACCATTGTCACCTGATCAGAAAGCGATGGAGAAAAAACTAACTGTCAGCACCTGACACATCTTTTTGAGCCTCGGTTCACATTGGTGCAATTTGACATGCGATCTGACATGTCAAATCGCATGCCAAATCGGTGGCAATGGTACTGCCTGAATCGGTGCGGCGCCGCACCGATTCCCAAAAGCGGTTTCTGTACTACTTTTGGTGACTTCGGGCTGCGATTTCCATTGACATCTGTGCAGCAACCCGCACAGATGTCTCCGAAATCGCCCCCGAAGGTCGGGACTGACATGCGGGAATGAAATGGTGCAAGTTCAGCTGAACTCGCACCATTTCATTCCCGCTGTCAGTGTGAACCAGGGATAAGAGGGGATTTCCCCTCACTTTGGAGAGATTTCCTTTGACTTCCTTTTGTGTCTCCAAAACAGGAAGTGAGGAACCATCTCCCCAAACAGGACACAGACAGCATGTACTACTTGGCAGTGCCTGGCTTTTATTTGGCAATACCTTTCTTATTTGCCCTTTAAATGGCCACAACTGAATTAATAGAATTCAAGGGACTAGGCATTTTCATATACCATGTTTCACGTTCCATAGCAGAAGATTGTACAATTTTAATTAGATCACTCCATCTATAACAGTAGACACCACAGGGGAATTCGATGAGTGACATATGAAACTGACACCTCCCTGTTTTTTTTACAAATGTTCCTGGAAGATGGCACAAAAAATAAAAAGGGCATGTTTGCAACAAGATTTAAAATTAATTATTTTTCATGCACAACAAGCCAACAAGTAAAAACACACCTACTAATTTCAAGGGATATTTACATGTATTGCTGTTTGGGCACTTATAGGCAGAGCTGTATTTATTATAAAGGCACCTGTGGACCACTACCTGGGACAGCAGGGTTAGAGGGCAGCACCAAGCCACAAAATAACCTTCTTCTGAGCACCTCTATATATTAGTGGCTAAAGTCAGAAGATGTACTGTAAGCCTCCTTTCACATGTGAGCAGACTTCCATTCATTTCTCTAGGCCTGACTACACCTGATTATGCTCAATATAATACCTCATGAGATTGTATACACCATTAACACCCATCATACCATAAGAACATACCTAAATAATAAAGTAAACACACAGCAAGGATTGTGGAAATGTTTAGGCCTCAGTCCCTTTATTGGGTTTAAATCAATTTTAATTATGTAATTAACATTAACCTGTGTTACCTGGTGGCCCGCCAGACACTAGCCAAGGCCTGACATCGGCAATTCCTTCATCTAACTGACGTTAAACATCGCCTCATGGGGACCATGGTCCACGAGAAGCTCAACCCTATTCTGAATGACATGAACGCCCGATTCCTGAAGGTTTGGGAACCATGGGTGGACTATAATGACATCTTGAACCTGGACCGATCCTTGCTCTCGACATAATGGCATCTTGAACCTGGACCGCTCCTTGCTCTTGACATAATGGAATTCCTGTGACTCTCCACCACAGACCTGTGGGATTCCACTCCGCTTCTACCTCCCCCCCCCTTTTCTTCTTTTCCCCCCTCCTGTTTCCTCCCTTTCTATTGTTCTT
>BLSH010131159.1:647440-658863 GCA_018402905.1 Glandirana rugosa | reverse complement strand
GCCAGAACACTCCGGTCAGCACTGTCAGCCACTGAGAGTGCTGATCGGGAGCTGGCCGTGGCTGCTGATTTCCCAGCATGCTCATCTGACAGGAACCACCGGCTGACATACACATGGGCTTTTATTGAACCAGCCGATGTCTCCCGTGTGTACGGGGCTTAACACCTTTATCCAATAACCACAAAAATGCAGATGTTATTGTCCAAGAACAGACTGGAAGTGTGAAAATTGTGGACCCACCCTGTTAAGAGTGACATAATCCCATCCTTGGTGTTAGGAAGGCTTCATAGGTTTTAAGGTAGAGCTATAGGAAAAACTTTTTTTTTAAAATTTTGGATATAGTAAGGGAGGGTTAGAACCCCTGTCATTTTTTGCCATCTGTGTTATATTTTGAAGTTTCCCCTTCGCTTCCTGTCCCATAGTCAAAACAAGCAATGAGAGGAAATCTCTGCAAAATAAATTGATCCCTTGACCCCCCCAGGTTTACCAGAACAAGTGTTCCCTCCCCTACTTTTACTTTAACTTCCAATGATAATGAAAAATGGGACAAATAGAGAGAGTGAATCTCCGTAACGGGGGCACAGACAGCAATACAAAACCTGAAAAGTGCTCTAATCCCTCTGCACTCTATCCAAAACGAGAAAAAGTTTTGCCTTTAGCTATACTTTAATCCTTTAATTTACATGGCTAAAGATGTGAATAGTGAAAATTGGTTTTGAGTATAAATATTTGCTTCCTGTTGTGATTGAATCAATTGGCAAAGGCTTTTCAAAGCCTCAAACACACAATGAGAATATTAGGAGAATGATCGTCCATTTTTTTTTCTGCATGCTAGTACGACAGAATATAACTTGGGAAGTGATGTAATGTATTGTATTATATTGTAATTTATGCTTTTGTTTTTGTGCATGCGTAGTCTTGCTCTTCCGATTTTGTTTTTCAGAAGAAGACTGTACTGATAAAGTTTTATTGAGATAGCAATTAACAAAAGATACAGGTACAATAGTAGATTTCAGACATTACATTTGTCAAACAGAAACAAGCATATACTGATACAGTATATAATGCTATGTGGTATCTGCTCAAGATGGGGAATATCCTGAAGCAGTATTTATTGGAAATGCATATTACCAAGTTTCGAGTCTGCAACGGATTGGGTTAAGGGGAGAAGGGAAAAAAAAAGTGGGGGAGGGGATAGGGTGTTTGGGGGGTAATTTTCTCATCACTAGGCACATGTACTAGGCATAAGACAGGCCATAGATGATGCAATTTTTTTTCCTGCGGAGCTACTGTGTTCTCCCGGCGCAGAGGAATTGTCCCGGGGAAAGAACACAGGGATTTTTGCAAGTGGCTATAGCCGCTGCCAATAATCACATCCTGAAAATCCGACATTCTAGTTGTACCCAAGTCGATCGATGATAATCAGCCTGCCCATAGATTCCAATCTCGCTCAGCCCCTGCTAAACTGGGTGAGATTCAAACCATCTATGGCTGGCTTAATTTGTGCAATCAATGTTCTTCCTGCAAGGTCTGGGCTACTGATATCAATAGGAGACTCGTACACATGAGATCATCACCCAGCCTGTCATTTCCTAAATATGGGCTAGTAAAGGCATTCTTACCCTTTAATACAGGGCAAATACATAAAAATAATTATTTCTGGTGGGTTTAGGAGTTCAGTTCATGTAAATATTAGCAGCGTATCCCTACTATTAGAGACCGTAAAAAAGCATTTGTTTAAACCAGAGGTTTTTTAACCACTTGGCAATCACCCATATTGTATCTATGTGATCTCATGATACATATGGTTTTGAGATTATATAAATAGACATGATGCTGCCCCACCTCCTCCCCCATGCATACTCTTGAGGCCTCTTTGTACTATAATAATGGTCAGCATTCCGGCTTGGCCTTGAACCACTCGGTGTGGTCTCCAGTCATGTATACTGCGGCAAACACAGTAAATATTAGTCTAAGTAAATAACAATAAAAGTTTGCAGCTGCTCAAGCTGCTGCTATCCTCTCCTTGAAAAGGTTGTCTACGACAGCTCCTGATAGTGTACTTCATAATGTGCATTAAATAACTGTATTACATATTTGCATTGGGACTATAGTTATTGTGTATGCATAGGACTTTTAAAGCACAGCATATTTTTATAAAATGTAACATTTATTTAGAATTTGCTTAAAATTAGACAATATTCACTTCACATTACAAAAATTTCATAAAACCTGTCGATCTCAATACTGCAGTAGTTTTGCGGATAATAGTCTTTACAGCTCAACGCATTTCTTGGACAAGGTCCTCTTCATCAAGCGCTATCAATATAGACTTTCTATAAGTGCCATCTAAATGGAATGACAAGTTGTCAGTGATTGCATTGTAACAACCTTCTAGTAAGCACATTACATTGGAGACTCCCTCATGGGCAAGAGTAAGAAAAGAAAAAAAAGAAGGGAACTAGAAAAGCTAAGAGAAATAAAGGGAGAAGGGGAAGGGAAAGAGGAAGGAAAAGAGTGGGAAAGGTATCCAAGCATTAGAAAGGGGCCCACAAACACACGCTCTTAGGAGTCCCAGAGGCCCTAGAGGTTTACGGATACAGATATTTCCCAATATATCTCAAATCCCAGATCCGCTTAAAAAGAGATGAGAACAAATACTTTCAGGTTGCTCACTAGAAATGATGAAATTCATGATTGAGCATCACCAGGAAGAAATTGATATACAAATTAGAGAAATTTTGGACCAACACAGAAATAGGCTCACTGGACAATCTTGACTTGCCAAAGAAAAGGAATTAAAGGAATATGTACAAAGGGTAATAGCTGAAATGTTAGATGCAATAGAAGGGAAATTTGTAAGGGACTCAGTCGCCTTTAGTGAAGGTACGGGCTATAAATGGAAAAAAATTAAATGATGAATAGACCACAAAGGAGGGCTTTAAAGACCAATAGATATTTTACTGACACTGAAATTGAAGGCAGTGGAGCACTTGAATCTTCCCCCCATATACTGAGGGAATCTAAACCAGAAACAATCTCAGGCATTAACCAATTTGAGCGATAATCTATCATAATGATTAAACCAGCCGACAAGGGTGGAAATGTGGTGGTGATGGATAGAGACCGATATGGTGGGATGTGTAAGAAAATCCTGGACAACAAAAGCTGGTATAAACCAGTATCGGAGGATAGCTTCAATGCATTCCAGATCAAATTTACAAAACTAATTGCACAGGCCTACAATTAAATGAATTTCTAACCATCAAACACCAAAAAATACCGGTCTTCTACACATTACCCAAATCCCACAAAGATGTTACCGATCCCCCATGGCGTCCAATAATTTCGGGCATTGGGGTCTACTCTGAACCCGCCAGCAAGTTCATTGACTTCTTTCTGATGTCACATGTGATAAGTTTACCCTCTTATATTAATGATACTCCCAATCTTTTACGTACCTCAGAGGGAGTCACCCTTCTGGAGGGGGCTACCCTTGTTGTGATCTATGTGGAAGCATTGTATTCAAGCATCTCACATGACCATGGGTTACAAATAATAAGTTCATTTTTACAAACAATGGATAAATATCAGTGACCACTAAATCAATTTATAAGGAAACTTCTTGAACACATTATGAATAGCAATGTGTTCACATAGGAAAGCTCCCGCTACCTCCAGGTCCAGGGCATGGCTACGGGGACCTCTTGTGCCCCCTCATATGCCTGCTTGTACCTGGGGGGTGGGAGCAACAGCTTTTCGCCAGGGAGGACTTGTCGATGAACCTGTGCCACATATTATTGTGGCACAGGTACATTGATAATATCCTCATGGTGTGGACGGGCTCTCCCCTGGACCTGAAGCCTTTTTGGAGAACATGAAGGACAATGTCTTCAACCTCCACTTTACCCACACAGTATCCAATTGTGTTACCTTTTTGGACCTTAACATTTCCATCCAGACAGATGGCCATTTGGCCACGTCTGTTTAGGAAAGGAACAGCAGGTAACACCAATTTAAGGGCTAATAGTGCCCATCCTACTACTCTGGTTAGAAGTAGTATCCCACATGGGCAATACCTTCACCTCAAGTGTAATTGTTCAAGTCTTCAGGATTTTGAAAGAGAAGCAGTAGCCCTTAGGGATAGATTACTTACTCATGGATACAGTAAAATGTCTTAAAAAAGCCTACCAAAAAGCTTGTGGTCGCTGGCATTCGGAACTTCTTTTTAAACGAAAAATACAAAACCAAAAAATGGGGGATACAGTGAAATTTATTACCACTTATACTTACCACCATGCCATAATTAGGGAAACAATAGAAAAATTCTGGTATCTTCTCAACACAGATGACATCGTAGGGAATAATGTTAGATCAACCCCAGAAATTGTCTTTAGACGTAGTAGATCTGTAAGAGACAAACTAGTCCACAGCAACCTCACAGAATTATACTTGATGGAGGAGGGCCCCTTGGGCACCTACAAATGTGGGAGTTGCTCTGAATGCCCCTACATCTAGGAATGTGCGAGTTTTGTGCTCACCAACGGGGAAAAATTTAGACCACGCTACCACGTGAATTGCACCACAACATGGGTGGTCTACCTCATGACCTGTACCTGTGGTGCGTTCTACATGGGGAAGACAAAGCGTCAGTTTCAAAAACGAATTCATGACCATGTATACTATGTGCCTAAGTTGAATACCCCCATTGGACATCACATAGGTCTTGAACATAATTATAATACCTTGGCCATGAGTTTTTTGGCATTAGACCATGTACGGAAGGACCCCAGAGGGGGCGAGTTTGACAAATTAGTCTTACAACGTGAAACTAGATGGATTCATCGTTTAAAAGCCACAGCCCCCCAGGGTTAAATGACGTGATTAGCTTTGCACCTTTTCTTTAATTATGTGGAGTAATCCTTGTATAGTAATTTCCTTAATGTATTATCAACTATAAAAACAGCATCAATTGGTTAATTAGGGTTTTTTTCTTGAAATTGCGGTCTTACGATATTGTGTAGCAATGAAAATGCTGTATCCTACTGTGATTATTATTCTATGTTCAATGTAAGGATTGGTTTCTTTCCCTCAGGGCTGGAGCTGTGTCTTGAGCGGGTTATCCAAGTGTTGGCATCCGCCCTCCTCTGATATGGTGTCCCTTGACAGTCTGGGCGTGTGGCGAGTCCATCCGGCCCATTGCTGCTTGCAACCCTTGCACCTTAGTCGCCTGGTGTGCGTGTGGGAGGTGGGCGGTTAAGCCCACTGTCTCAGCACCCAGTGATAGGTGTGCAGGTAGCCACTCCCTTCCATTGTGACACTCTTTGTGACGCAATCCCGCACACAGGAGCTATTCACCTTGAGGATTCCGTGGCCATCTTGGTGTGGGGCCGTACGGCTAGATATTGTATTCCGACCATTAAGACTCCAGCTGAGGCAGGTTTGGGGAATCACAGACATATATAATGCCTGGGGTCCCTCTCTCCCTCCTCTACGGTCTAGGAATAGCTTGGTCGATCGATGATGGCGCAGTGAAGTGCAGGTACAAACACCTCTTTGAGAGGTCCTTATAATCTGATAGACCATTAAGGAGCCGGCTAGACATTGGTAAAAATGTGTCCTTTTATTTACTTTGCAGACTCTGTCAGCATGGCCCTAAATGAATCTTTATTTTAGCACACTTGAAGCGTGCAGAGTCTTAAAGGCTTGTAGTCGGCACTGTTGTTTATACGGTATGTTTTGAATCAATTATATGGAATCTATTATTATTTTAAATGGATTCATTTTAAAAGATCCTTTTCTATTTTTATGATTATAGACTCCATCTGGGGAGTAAATTAAGTTTGTGAGGGGTTCTTTTTCCCCCCCGGACCACTCGCATAACAGCGGGGATAGTGTGAATTTTTCATCACACATCATAACTGTATTATAAAAGGTACAGTATCTCACACCCCTCACATTTTTGTAAACATTTTATTATATCTTTTCATGTGACAACACTGAAGAAATTATACTTTGCTACAATGTAAAGTAGTGAGTGTACAGCTTGTATAACAGTGTACATTTGCTGTCCCCTCAAAATAACTCAACACAGCCATTAATGTCTAAACCACTGGCAACATAAGTGAGTACACCCCTAAATGTCCAAATTGGGCCCAAAGTGTCAATATTTTGTGTGGCCACCATTATTTTTCAGCTCTGCCTTAACCCTCTTGGGCATCAGGGAGCCGGCGGATGTTAGAGATCTTGTGCACCTCCACCTTCTGTTTGAGGATGCCCCACAGATGCTCGATAGGGTTTAGGTCTGGAGACATGCATAGCCAGTGCATCACCTTTAACCTCAGCTTCTTTAGCAAGGCAGTGGTCATTTTGGAGGTGTGTTTGGGGGGCGTTATCATGTTGGAATACTGCCCTGCGGCCCAGTCTCCGAAGGGAGGGGATCATACTCTGCTTCAGTATGTCACAGTACATGTTGGCATTTATGGTTCCCTCAATGAACTATAGCTCCCCAGTGCTGGCAGCACTCATGCAGCTCCAGAACATGACACTCCCACCACCATGCTTGACTGTAGGCAAGACACACTTTTCTTTGTACTCCTCACCTGGTTGCGGCCACACAGGCTTGACACCATCTGAACCAAATACGTTTATCTTAGCTTGTCTTCAGCAAACTGTTTGCGGGCTTTCTTGTGCATCATCTTTAGAAGAGGCTTCCTTCTCGGATGACAGCCATGCAGACCAATTTGATGCTGTGTGCTATGGTCTGAGCACTGACAGCTGAGCCCCTATCCCTTCAATCTCTGCAGCAATGCTGGCAGCACTCATACATCTATTTCCCAAAGACAACCTCTGGATATGATGCTGAGCACGTGCACTCAACTTCTGTAGTCGCCCATGGCGAGGCCTGTTCTGAGTGGAACCTGTCCTGTTAAACCACTGTATGGTCTTGGCCACCATGCTGCAGTTCAGTTTCAGGGTCTTGGCAATCTTCTTATAGCCTAGGCCAGGGGTCCTCAAACTATGGCCCTCCAGTTGTTCAGGAACTACAATTCCCATCATGCCTAGTCATGTCTGTGAATGTCAGTTTTACAATGCCTCATGGGATGTGTAGTTCCGCAACAGCTGGAGGGCCGTAGTTTGAGGATGCCTGGCCTAGGCCATCTTTATGAAGAGCAACAATTCTTTTTTTCAGATCCTCACAGAGTTCTTTGCCATGAGGAGCCATGTTGAACTTCCAGTGGCCAGTATGAGAGAGTGAGATAACACCAAATTTAAGACACCTGCTTCCCATTCACACCTGAGACCTTGTAGCACTAATGAGTCACGTGACACTGGGGAGGGAAAATGGTTAATTGGGCCCAATTTGTACATTTTCACTTAGGGGTGTACCCACTTTTGTTGCCAGAGGTTTAGACATTAATGGCTGTGCGTTGAGTTATTTTGAGGGGACAGCAAATTTACACTGTTATACAAGCTGTACACTCACTACTTTACATTGTAACAAAGTGTTATTTTTTCAGTGTTGTCACATGAAAAGATAGAATAAAATATTTACAAAAATGTGAGGAATGTACTCACTTTTGTGAGATACTGTAATTGGTTGACACCCGTTAAGGGTCCCGGTTTAGACCCACAAGAGATGATCTACTCCAAGCTCCTGTGATATGGCTGTGTGTGTGATGGTACAAGTGTGTTTATGTGGTTCTGAGCTCAGCTGAGTGTGTTTTTAATATTGTGACCACGTTGTCTCAATTTTTATTGGTGTTCTGGAGGGTTTCTGGTGATTGGGTTGGCAGACTGTACACTATGTCTATATTGATGTTTGGATTAATTAACCACCTCAACATCGGGCACTTTCACCCCCTTCCTGCCCAGGCCATTTTTCAGCTTTCAGCGCTGTTATACTTTGAATGACAATTGCACGGTCATGCTACACTGTAACCATGTGAAATTATCATTTTCTTCACACAAATAGAGCTTTCTTTTGGTGGTATTTAATCACTGCTTGGTTTTTTATTTTTTACTAAAAAAAACAAAACAAAAAAAAAAACGAAAATTTTGAAAAAAAAAAGGTTTTCTTAGTTTTTGTCAGTAAATTTTGTAAATAAGTAATTTTTCTCCTTCACTGATTTGTGCTGATGAGGTGGCACTGATAGGCTGCACTGATAAGGTGGCACTTATGGGCACTGATGAGGCGGCACTTATGGGCCCTGATTAGGTGGCACTGATGGAGGAGGCACTAATATGCCGCACTTATGGGCACTGAGAGGTGGCACTGATAGGTGGTAGGTGGCACTGATGGGGGGCACTGGCGGGCACTGATAGGGGGCACTGGTGGGCGGCACTGATAGGCAGCACTGGTGGGCATAGATAAGCAGCACAGATAGGCTGCACTGATGGGCATTGATGGGTGGCACTGATGGGCAGCACTGATAGACGGCACTAATAGCCAGCACTGACTGGCATCACTAATGGGCACTGATTGGTGGCACTGGTGGGCACTGACTGCTGGCACTGGTGGTCAAATGTAATCAGGGCACTGATGATCAGTGCCCTGATTACATCCCTAGACGTCCTCTGTGAGAGGAGATGCCGCTGATTGGCTCTCCCCGCCACACACTCTGTCAGTGTGAGGCAAGGAGCGCCGATTACTGGCACTTCCTTGTTTACATGTGACCGGCTGTGATTGGCCACAGCCGATCACATGATTAAAGAGCCGCGGCCCTTTACACAGATCGGGGTCGCACTGTGTCCTGGCAACACAGCACGACTGCGATCGGCCTGCCCCCCGTCATATGACATCATCTCAGAACGAGAGCCATATCTCCCCTCCGTCATTTGACGGTGGGCGGGTGGCAATTGGTTAATAAAGTTTTCATATTTTTGTAAGAACCGCAGCTGGTTCTTTGGTACCTTCTCTTTTCTGAGTGGTCCTGTTTGACTGTTGGTTTGTTTTTGTACTATATGGTTACCACTGGTGAAGGACCCCACCTTGTAGGTGAGCTGATGTTTAACCCGCTTTAACCGCAGAATACATTTAATGATATATCTAGTGAAATTTGATCTATTAAAAATGATTTGATCTATTAAAAATATAAAACAAAAAAAAAATCACATGTACATAAGTATTCACAGCCTTTGCAATAACACTCAAAACTGAGCTCAGTTGTATCCTATTTCCACTGATCACCCTTGAGATGTTTCTACAACTTGATTGGAGTCCACCTGTGGTAAATGCAGTTGATTGGACATGATTTGAAAAGGCAAACATCTGTCTATATAAGGTCCAACAGTTAACAGTGCACTTCAGAGCACAAACCAAGCCATGAAGTCCAAGGAATTGTCTGTAGACCTCCGAGGCAGGATTGTATTGAGGCACAGATCTGGGGAAGGGTACAGAAACATTTCTGCAGCTTTGAAGATCCCAATGAGCACATGGCCTCCATCATCCGTAAATGGAAGAAGTTTGTAACCATCAGGACTCTTCCTAGAGTGGGCCGCTTGGCCAAACTGAGCGATCAGGGGAGAAGGGTCTTATTCAGGGAGTTGTCCAAGAACCCGATGGTCACTCTGACAGAGCTCCAGCATTTCTCTGTGGAGAGAGAACTTTTCAGAAGAACAACCATCTCTGCAGCACTTCACCAATCAGATCTTTATGGTACAGTGCAAGCCACTCCTCAGTAAAAGGCCCATGACAGCCCACCTGGAGTTTGCCAAAAGGCAGTTGAAGGACTCTCAGACCATGAGAAACAAAATTCTCTGGTCTGGTGAAACAAACATTGAACTCTTTGGCCTGAATGGCAAGCGTCATGTCTGGAGGAAACCAGGCACCGCTCATCACCTGGCCAATACCATCCCTACAGTAAAGCATGGTGGTGGCAGCATCATGCTGTGGGAATGTTTTTCAGCAGCAGGAACTGGGAGACTGGTCAGGATTGACAGAAAGATGAATGTAGCAATGTACAGAGACATCATTGATGAAAACCTGCTCTAGAGCACCCTGGACCTCAGAATGGGGCGAAGGTTCAATAGGACAACGACCCTAAGCACACAGCCAAGATAACAACGGAGTGGCTATGGACAACTCTGTGAATGTCCTTGAGTGGCCCAGCCAGAGCCCAGACTTGAACCCGATTGAACATCTCTGGAGAGATCTGAAAATGGCTGTGCACCAATGCTCCACATCCAACCTGGAGCTTAAGAGGTCCTGCAAAGAAGAATGGGAGAAACTGCCCAAAAATAGGTGTGCCAAGCTTGTAGCATCATACTCAAAGACTTGAGGCTGTAATTGGTGCCAAAGGTGCTTCAACAAAGTATTGAGCAAAGGCTGTGAATACTTATGTACATGAGACTTTTTTATTTTTAATAATTTTTCACATATTTCAAACGTCTTTCACATTGTCATTATGGGGTATTGTTTGTAGAATTTTGAGGAAAATAATGAATTGAATCCATTCTGGAATAAGGCTGTAACATAACAAAATGTGGAAAAAGTGAAGCGCTGTGAATACCTTCAGGATGCACTGTAGGCACGTGGCAATAACCCCCGGACGCAGCCAGGAGCAGATACACCCCTCCCTTCAGGCCAATCAGAGGAATGTTGCTAAGATGGATTACCCTGCAGTCACCTAGGCTAGAAGGAAACCAAGAACAGATTATTTTGCCTGGGACGAAATCGGGGAAAGACACCTAAAATCAGGGACCCTGAAAACTGGGGAGGTTTGGTCACCCTAGTGTTAACCTAATTGTTAGTGGTGTAGAAATAAAAAAAATGTAAATGTACAGTCCTATAGCAGAAATGTATGCTCACTTGCATTCTTCTGCCAAGCTGTTGTTATGGATTAACTATGGGACTCAATGCATACTAAATGTATGCACTTTCTGGTCTAGATATGGGGGTTTATTCTGTTTTGATATCTGCACTTTCTAATTTCAGGCTTGTAGGTATAACTAAGCATGATCATGGGGGAAATATGAATATCTACCAGATCCTCACAGGTCTGCAAGGTATTTGTGTCAATGATCCAGGCAACATGAAATAGAGACTGAGCCAAATGAAGCATCGTACAAGTGAGGTTCCCTGACCTTCTTTTATTACATTGGTAGACATTATTTTCTTCCAGTCCCTTGGAGTGAACATGCTACGAAGTAAACCGAGTCAGAGATAAAGTACAACGGACCTAGTAACTGTGTTTATGGAACGTCTGGACACTCCTAGACCATCTATAAGTATAAAGGGGGTACTAGTACGAATCAATATGGATGTTCGGACTTTAATCTTTCACGTCTATAGTTTTGTCTTATTTGGGGGTATAGATCTGGTCTTTCACGTATGTAAATCATACGTAACTCAGGGTATCAATTAGGTATTGTTGTCGAACCGTCTTCTTACGTTCACTCGTATGTAAAGACGATATCCTGAC
>BLSH010131159.1:634355-647430 GCA_018402905.1 Glandirana rugosa | reverse complement strand
TTTTTTATTTATTTATTTATTTTTACTACTGTTTCTTTAAAAAAAAAAATCTGATCACTTTTATTGCTATCACAAGGAATGTAAACATCCCTTGTGATAGTAATATATGGTGACAGGTACTCTTTTTGGAGGGCTGGGGGGTCTAAAAGACCCCCCATCCCTCCTTTGCACTTCACAGTATTCAGATCGCCAAAAACGGCGATTCTGAATACTGTCATTTTTTTAAATTTGGCGCCGTTAGCCGCCGAGTAAACCGGAAGTGACGTTGTGACGTCGCTTCCGGAATTTGCCGAAGGAGACCCGATCGGAGCCGATTACGGCTTTGATCAGGTCTCCTTCCAGCCGGTGGACGCGCCGGATCGTCGCTCCGGTCTCCCGGTGGGACGGGAGGCCGGAGAAGAGCAGCGGAAGGCGGCGGGAGGGGGGGCGTCCCCTCCCGCCTCCTGGGGTAACGATCGAGCGGCTCCCGAGCCGGATCGGTCATTACCCCTGGATAGCCGACCGCTTGCTCTAAAAAATGATACCGGGATATAGCCTGCAGGTGCAGACTATGTCCCGGTACAGCCGCTCAAACCCGACCGCCGCCTATTTACGGCGCTGGTCGGGAAGTAGCTAATTTCAGGCTTGTAGGTATAACTAAGCATGATCATGGGGGAAATATGAATATCTGCCAGATCCTCCCAGGTCTGCAAGGTATTTGTGTCAATGATCCAGGCAACATGAAATAGAGACTGAGCCAAATGAAGCATCGTACAAGTGAGGTTCCCTGACCTTCTTTTATTACATTGGTAGTTGTCTGTACCATTGTAAATATAGCAAGACAGTTCTATCTAGCTCAGCAATGTCTTGCAGAATCCTTTTAAAATGTATAAATATTACAGTCATGTGCTAAGCAAGACCCAAAACAGTCCAGATCTATATATGGGCTGGATAAAAGATTGCCCAGACAGCTGCTCCTCACACTTGACCATCCGAAAGGAAATAGAAACCGCCAGTTAAGTTTGGATGAGAACAGTGGTTTTAGGAGTATGCAATTACAAGACGGCAACAGGAATACTGTGTTTACTGCCATGTAAACAGCTTATTTGAGGAGCAGTGGTTGGTTTGTTGTCTGATTTTGGCTGCAGGCTGACATCATTCACTACATTATTAGATGTTAGAATGTGAGCCTTGCCTTTTGGCAAGAACTATAAATGAACTGGAGTTTGCCATATATTACTCATCATTTTGTCAAAACATGCAAAAAGTTCCTTGACCAAGGACTGCCAATTTTTATTACAGATACCAGGAAAATGTTTCATAATTTTTTCTGTTGTTTATAGTGTCATATTAACCTCTTCCCGTCCATGTAACATATACAGTATATGTGGTGGCAAGAAAGGTGGGCTTCAAAGCCTAATTCTGTTTCCATTACTTTAAAATAGTTTGTTTGGGCCAAGGTGGTTCAAATGAACTATTACCTTCACTAACAGATGCACTCTGTCAGTGCTGAATAAACAGTATGTAGCATCAGCTACAGACTTCCCGCCCCTTCACCGAAACTAAACCGAGTTGGGTTGAGCGCTGCTCAGCCATTCAGAGGAAGCTTTGTAATTTCTGAATGAGTATAAGGCTTCCTCTGATTGGCTGAGGTGGAGATTGTGACATCATCTACCTCTGCCAATCAGAGGAAGTCTTGTAATCATTCGAGAATATGTTTCCTCTTGAATGGCTGAGCAGCACTCAGCCTGGCTCAATTTCGGGCAGAGGCATTACTTCCTGTTATTGTGTCTTGGAAAGTTTACACTTGTTTGGAGCTCAAATTTACATGCTGATTTTAACTATGGAGATGTAAGTGCATTACTTTTAATAAACTCAATTATAAAAGGATTTTACACTATGGTGGCTTTTATCTTTCGTGGGTCTTTAGGCCTTTGATCTGCAGTTTGGAGTAAGAGGACTGTTGACTCGGATGGTGTGAAGTGAGAGTTCCCCTATCCCTCCAAGGATGATTAGAGAGCGGAAGGAGCTCATTTAAGATAAAGCCTTCTGTTACCCCCCCCCCCCGTAATAGGTGGTCATTGTATTGCGGTAAGGGCACATCTTATTCATTTGGTGGTGGTCCCATTCACAAGGTGGAGGAACTGCATGACGGCGGTTGTTTACATGGATTTTGGACTATGCTTTTTTGATGTTTAGCCACTTCAGCCCTGGGAGGATTTACCCCCTTCCTGACTAGAGCAATTTTTGCAATTCGGCACTGCGTCGCTTTAACTGACAATTGTGTGGTTGTGCGACGTTGTACCCAAACAAAATTTACGTTCTTTTTTTTCCCCCACAAATAAAGCTTTCTTTTGGTGGTATTTGATCCCCTCTGCGGTTTTTATTGTTTTGTACTATAAAAAAAGCGACAATTTTGAAATAAAAAACTAAATGTTTAACTTTTTGCTAAAATAAAAAAAAAAAATATATATAAAAAAAACAAAATTTTTCATCAGTTTTGGCCGATATGTATTCTTCCTCATATTTTTGGTAAAAAAAAAATTGCAATAGGCATATATTGATTGGTTTGCACAAAAGTTGCCGCGTTTACAAACCATGAGAATTTATGGCGTTTTTCCTATTCTTTTTTTTTTTTTACTAGTAATGGCGGCGATCTGCGATTTTTATCGGGACTGTGATATTGCGGCGGACAGATTGGACATTTTTGACACTTTTTGGGACCATTGACATTCATACAGCGATCAGAGCTAAAAATAGCCACTGATTACTGTATAAATGTGATTGGCAGGGAAAGGGTTAACCTGCAGGGGGCAATCTAGAGGTTAACTGTGTCCCATATGTGTGTTCTAACTGTATGGGGGCTGGACTGGCAGGGGAATGACAGATCTAACTGATCCTGATTGATTACAGAGATCAGTAGTTCTTCCTCTCTAACAGGTGATCGCGGGTCGCCGGGGGACATCGAGTTCACCCGACCCGCGGCCACACTCAGTGAGTGCATGGCGGGCACGAAAACGCGTCCGTTACTCGCGCATGCACGAATCGCCGTTTATGAATGGTGATTCATGCTATAATGTCACACTGCAGCAATAAAAACACGTTACGCGGTCGGAAAGTGGTTAATACACCTCATAATGTCATGTTAGTGACATCACATGTTCTGGACTTTTTATTTCAATATGCACATGTCATTTTATTAATAGAAGTTATTATATTCATTGGATTCATTCATTTTATTATGTCACTATGAACAAGTTTATATGAATTTGCACATGCCACTTTGCTTTTGATATCTTAATCAATCAATGTCACTAAGGCAACACATTATTTATATATAATATTTGTATGTGACAATATCTCACATTTAGTGTTGCTGCTATTAGGTGTATTATTGAGTTTTATCATAAGCGCAGTATATTCCCTTGTTTTCAAATGAACTATTACCTTCACTAACAGATGTGCTTCCTGTCAGCGCTGAATAAACAGTATGTAGCATCAGCTAGATATAGTATGCAGAGCTGTGTACCGGAAGTGGAAAGGAGACTTCCCGCCCCTTTCCCAGAACTAAACCGAGTTGGGTTGAGTGCTGCTCAGCCATTCAGAGGAAGCTTTGTAATTTCTGAATGAGTATAAGGCTTCCTCTGAGGTGGAGATTGGACATCATCCACCTCTACCAATTAGAGGTAATCATTCAGAAAATATGTTTCCTCTTGAATGGCTGAGCAGCACTCAGCCTGGCTCAATTTTGTTGTGTGAGCGGTATGGGAAGTCTCAATCCCGCTACCGAAGCAGCAGCTAATGCCACATACAGTTTATACAGCACTGACAGGAAACACATCTGATGAAGGTAATCGTTTGTTTAGGCCAGCTTGGTCTAAACAAACTATTGTAAAGTGACAGAAACATTGAGTTGACAAAAAGATTCTGAACCCAGACGACCAGTAGATGGAATATTTGCACATTATGGCTCCAAACCATAACTTGGGCACAAAACGTTGATTTTAGTCTGGCAATAAAGTGTAAAATATGTAAAAATCAAATCTCAAGTCAAACCCAGGTAACCATGAAAAATGCCATTTTATCTATGCTGCGTCCTAAAGTGTATCTATGGTCAATAACGGGAAATCATTGTATTTCAAATCTTTCTAGCCTATTCCTATTTCTCTAAATGATCTTGAGGTTTGTAAACTTACTTTGTGAAGATCCCCATACATTTAATTCCTTGAATTCAGTGACACCTACTCACTATGCCCTGTGAGTAGGCATTGCTGTGTCATATCACACAGCGCCTGTCTTGTGAGCTACAGAGGTGCTGAGACGAGGAGTTTTAGGAGGCGGAGTCAGTACAGGAATCACGGCTTGCAAGCAGCAAGATACCATGGGATATGTAGTCCTTCGAAATTGAAAGTAAATAGAGGAGAAGCTGCAATGCTTGCAGGGAATCCAGGAAGTTATAAAAAGACAGCCAGAACAAGGAGATTAAGCTTATACTGGATTGCCAATATTAACTATTGTGTGTATTATTATTACAATGCTGTTATAAAAAGAAAATGTATGCTGTGACCGTAGATTTCCTTTAATTCACTCAGTAACATGGGATGAATATTGTTGTCCTCTAATTTGAGAAATTTCCAAATGTAAGCTTTCAAACTTAACTGAATGATTAAAGAATTCATTATCCATTATTAGTGGATGACAAAGTTTGCAATCTCTCAGCCTAGAATATCCTGAAGATAAACAGAAATGATACATTTCTTATGCAGGCTTTGCTTACCAATGTTGTTGCAAATCCATTAGGGTCCACTTACAATAGGTGCGCTGGGTGGCTATTCCAGCGCAAAATGCCTTGCCTCCAGTGTGGCCGGTTTACACCCATGTGTTGCAGTGGTGTGCGGGCAGTGTGCACTGAAAAAGAATCGTCAAGAGTCTACAAGTTTTTATGGTATTAATAAACTGTGACTTTAGATGGACTTTGAGAAATGGGGCCTAGGCCTACCTAGCGGTGGATGAATCCATCGTGAGGGAATCTACCTAATCTGACGTTTGACAAATTAAGGTTATTGCTAGCATGGGTTGGATGGCTAAACCAGTCAATGCAAATTGGGATTTAAGGAGGGACTTTAAGGCCCCTTTTACACAAGCTTTCCAATCATGTCCCCCTGTCAGTTTTTCAGGCAGACCTGATTGGAACCTCCATTCACTCCTACAGAGCGGCGGATGTCAGCGGTGACATGTCCGCTGACACCCGCTGCTATCCGATCCTGTCTGTGAAATCCAGACGGATGGTGACCCTATTTTATATCCTTCTGGCAGATCGGATGGGATCCAATGAAAACAGACAGGCGGTCCATTTTCATCTGATCTCCCCATAGAGGAGAGCGAGACTCTGACAGGTCTGTCTCAGCACAGTGAGCAAAGACGGACTTGTCTGAGCAAGCGGAATCCGTATAATGGACAAGCCTGTGTGAAAGGGGCCTAACTGCTTTTGTCAGTGGAATCTCAAAAGGTAAGCAGCACACCCTCAAGAAGCCTAATGGTCTTCCTATGAAGGTGGGTTTTCCCGACTATTGTTGCCCTAATGCCTGCAACACATCACTGACCATCAGTTGGCGCTCCTGTACTAATGATCTGACGTTAGTGCAGAAATCTCCCTTGCTGCTCTTTTGTGTTCTGACAGGGGGATGCCCCCCCCCCCCCCCGCCATTGGCTGAGAGCGCTGATTGGGAGTCGGCTGGCTGCTGGATTTCCATGGGGCTGAATGTCGGCCGTTTTTTATTGAACTGGCCAATGTTGTCTTTCGGCCCCTGTGTACTAGGCTTAAGGCTTTGCACATAAAGGCTTCAGTATGTGAAGGAGCAATGTATACCATAAGCTTATGCAAAGTACTTTGAAAGATTTCATCAGTTGCAGGAATGTTAAATGCAGATCTTTCGCATATCTAAACCCAGAAACAAACATTTATTAGTAGTTTAAACAAAAAATGATTGTTTTTGCTTCCAGTTCATCTAACAGAAAGTGACAAGAATAATGCATTTCGGCAATATCAACAGGTGTTTTCTGTACTTGGTGAAAACGTTCTAAGCGAACAATGTAATGCAGTCGCCATATGGACTACTTAGCTGCAATATATAAAATGTTTGTTTTTGGGTTTAGTTTTGCTTTAATGATAGTGCTGACTGTCACCAAACAAGCTACTAATAGGCTTTATTAGGCCTTCAAACTGTCCCAGTATACAGCCAATGATGAAGTGGTTAGTGAAAGTAGCCCTGAAGGTCTGAAGAGTTCTGATTTTGCACTTTAACACTTTGATACAGTTATAATACTGTAGCTGTGAGCATGGTTAGTATGTTCCTGCTTACAAAATAAAAATTCAACATCTCAATTTTTAGCAGTTGCATGCATGGGAAATTACGAGAACATTTTATGTTGGAGTGCTTACACTTTATTGCAACTTCAATACACGTTGCCAATAAAAGAGGCACCTAAAATTACTATACATTTGTACATAAACTTAATAGTCACCAAACTTTTGAGATTTGTCAATAAAAAGTAACTTAAGACAAAACATTTCTCATATTATGTATTTGTATTTACATGGTAAAGCAATAACTACGTTGATCATACATATTAGAAACAATTAAAAAAGTTAACTAAAAATGTACATCATTACACTTGTATGTATAGGTTTGTTTTTTTACACAGAGGTAAAAATGCTTATAAAAAATTACTACAACAGGTTTTACTTATTAGTATACAGATACATAATGAATATACTGTTTAGGCACTTTCTTTTGTTAATGTGAGCAATAGCTGAAAGTAAAATAAACATAAAACAAAACATTTATGTTCAAGATACAAATCATGTACAAAACTGGTTAATCCCTTACCACAGATATAAAAAAAAATAAAATGTTTAAGAGCAGTGTGGATTGATTGAAATGTATGTTAAAGAGTCTACAAACCATATACTTGTCCTTTTAATGGAACCAAGTTTATTCAAATGCAACAATTATGTAATGAAAATTCAACATATTTTTAGAGTAAACCAGAAAACCTTAACCATATTCAAATTACAGTGGACAAAAGGTCAGGATGTTCAAACATTTGGGAGATATTATTTTGGCCCCGGGTCTGTTGTAATTTCAAAAGCAGTTTTAGGTGCAAGAGGTGGTTTTCTAGGCAAGATTCCAGAATTTATGCCCACTTACACAAAGACAAGTATTGGCATAAACAACATGAAACACTGCACTTGATGTCCACATTTATGACCTTTAACGTGATTGTCAACTTGTGACAACCACTTTAACCTACAGGTAAGCCTATGATAAGGCTTACCTGTAGGTGCACTGCATATCTCCTAAACCTGTACGGTTCAGGAGATATGCAGTGTTGAAGCTGTGCCGTTCCTCCACTGCGACCGTGCTGTGACTGCCGGCTCCTGCGCGGTAGTGACGTCACGCGACTCCGGCCAGTCACAGCGCCTGAGTCGCAGCCCCGGAAGGGAGAGGGGCAGAAGATGGACGCAGCCTGGAGTGGGGACATCGCTGGACACGGCAGGCTTCGTTTGCAGGTAAGTGGCACATAATGGGCCACTATGCGATGCATAGTAGCCCATTATGTTTCTACTTTACAGGGGAACATAGAGGAAGTAAACCCCATCTGGGTTTACTTCCTCTTTAATCTGTTACATAGTCTATCTTAAAGAGGACTTCTTGGATATAGGAGCTGCTACTGCTGACTTGGTTTTAATGGTGTCCTTGTTTCACCTACCTGGAATAAGCATGTGCATATTGGGTGCCCCAACACTTGAGATACACATGCATGTTCTAGGATAGCGGGTCGCCGAATGGTGAAGCCTCAAAAAATGCACCTACATAGAAATTAAGGATGGTTGCTCCTCAAAAGAACACTTGGAAATCTACTATGTAAGTCAAAAATGATGCTATGCAGCAGGGGTCTCCAAACTTTATAAGCAAAGGGTCAATTTCCTGTCCTTCAGGCTTTAGGGAGGCTGGATTGTACCTAGTGGGTGTACAAAATGCCCTGGCATCAGTGCTCCATCATTTGTTTTAAAGGGACAAATAGTGCCCCATTGAGAGTGTCAGTAGGGGCAATGGTGCTCCATCATTGGTGTCAGTTGGTGGAATATTTCCCCAAGGACTAGATAAAGGCAAGCAAAAGGGCACATCCGACCCCTGGGCTGCAGTTCAGAGACCGCTGCTACACAGTTACAGACGCTATTTTTTCACAACCAGATTTTTTCAATCTGCTTTTCCACAGCTAATCATAGAAATCACCATCATCTTATGTACAAAGAAATTATTAAACAAACTTAGACCATGGGGTTTGGTGTACTATCAACTTGGTGTGATTTAGAATTCTACACCATTTGTACAACCATAGAAAAGGCAACCCCTTTTTCTACCAGCATGAATCTTCTAAAAGATGAATACCTTCCAAATGACTGAAATACACTGGCCCGATAGGAAGGAATAAGAATATCATAATTTAATGCCGAAGTTGTCAATTTGAACCAAGAACAGATATTCAGCGACTAGCTTAGCATCGCGGGAAACATAAAAATTACTGCAGCACCACAGGCTGCCCACCACTGGGTAAACATGTCTCTGTAAGTGCTGCAGAATTAACACACGTCCCTTTATCTATACATACATGGATATAAACATGGGTAGGGATGCTAGTAAATTATTTAAGAATGGGTGCAAAATAAATGTAATTAGTGTTGTTTTTTTCAGTGATTAAAGCTGAATTCTAGGAATTCAGCCACTTTATAAAAGGTGAAAGTACACTAGTAGTTAAGTCCAAGGAACTACATGACATCTCCTGGGCTTATCTCTATTATTTACGTTGGGCAGGTTTATTGCTCTGCCTGAGACACACTCCAGGATCTGAGAGGAGGGAAGCACATAGAGAAGCTATGCCCTCCCCTTCCCTTTGCTGCCCATTCACAGAAGTCTTGGTATTGTGGGAATGAGTTCACAGAATACCAAGGCTTCTCTGAATGGGCAGGAGGAGGGATTGGCAAAGCAGCTGCAGCAACTCTCCTGTTCAAGATGCATAGCACAGGATCAGCGTCAGGCTCCCGAAACTACAATGAAAGTTATCTACTGGAAGTACTATAAAGCTGTCAGATATAAATAATAGAGCTAAATCCAGGAAGTGTCATACACCTCCTTGGACTTAACACATAGTTTGCCTTCGTTTTGAATGATGAATCCATATAATTCAGCTATAAGTGATAGAATAATAATCTGAAATATGAAATGTTCCTAACATTCAAAAAGTTGTACCATACAAACTTTGTTTATGTGGTTGTCACACATTGATGTTTGCTCGCGTGACAATGCCCAAAAACAACGCCCCCCTTAGCACGCTCACATACAGGTGTTTTTTTGGTGCATTATTCACAGGCACCAAGTGATTTATATGGCCACACTTTTGTTTCATAGAAAAAAAAGTGAGCTTCAAATTGTACAATTTTTTTTTTAGACAAATCAGTAAAAATGGCCATTGCTACAGCTACTGGGGACAGTCATGAGCTAGCCTCTAAATGTATTTAGTGACTCAAGATCACAGAACTGAGGAAAAAACACTTTTACTCAAAGTCTGAATTACAATACGTATCACTTCAAAGGTGTAAGTGTTAAAACTTGAAGCAAGCGGATGGTGCACAAGCTGAGCATAAGGAATGTTGTAGAAGCAGCTGAGAATATATTAACTTGAATGAAATGTTTAAAGTGAAACTCCAGCCTATTTTTTTTAAAGTTTTTTTGGATACAAAAGGAAGGTTTCGAACTACTGTCAGGGTTTTTATTGCGTCATCCTCATTTTCTGTCCTGGTGACACAAGACATTAATAAAAACCTGATAGGTTTGAGGTCTTCCACATTCTTTCCAAAGCAACTGGAGTTCCACTTTAGGGGTAAATGTATGCACTGTCTTTACTATAGTGGTTATCATGTAGTGAGCTTGTCATGCAGTGACCACAGCAGGAGGATTGACGAACATCTAACTTTATATGGAACCTGAAAACATCATTGGTACCCATGTATTTTCAAACTGGCTACACCATGAAGGTGATTTTACCTATTCTGCTAATGGTGGTTTTCAGGGCCATAAAGTTCTGGAGTTTGTAAAACAATAAAAAGAAAAGGGGGGGGGGGAGTGGTCACACCCATAATATTTAAAAAAAACAATTTACATGTGTCTATGGCAATTAGAGGCAAAGGGACACCATAAACAAGTAGTTTTTTTTTTTTTTTAAATAAGTATTTTGATGTTATTCCTTTAGTTCTGTTCACAAAGCACTGCATAGCAGTAAAGGCTAATGACCAGTATTCTTAAAATGCTGCATAGCCTGTATAAAACAGATCTGTTTAAATACCTTTTTGTTTATCCTCGGGAGCAGCGGTCACGTAATCCATCAGCTATTGCTCCCCTGTGTACGGGAGCATTCCACGTGGTCTCTAAATGTTTACTATTGCCATGGCGTCACCTGCCAGCTCCCACTGTCCCCCATTGTCGGCACACCCTCCTCTCCCCTGCAGCTGCTGCTCTGTCACACAGGGGAGCCAGAGCTGCTGGATCATGTGACTGCACAAGAGTGGATTAAAAAGAGGTATTTACACAAATCTTTTTAATACAGGCTATGCAGAATAGGTAGGAGGAAGGGGCAGCATTTTTAAGAATACCTATCATTAGCCCTATCTTCCACATTAAGGCTCGGTTCACACTGGTGCGATGCGGGAAACCCTGCGAATCCAGTGCAGGTCCCAGCACCGCACCCGACTCACAAGCAGTTCACACTGCCCTCTGCAAACCGCTGCGGGTGTCAATACAAAGTTAATGACACCCCCAGATCGGTTCGTACTGTGAATTCGGACAGGAATCAGATTGCATGGGTGTAAACACCCATACAAGTGTGTATAGCTGAATTTGCATCGCACAGACATCGCATGTGATCTGCACAGCAATGCGGTGCGAATCACATGCAATGTCTGGCATCGCACCAGTGTGAACCGGCCCTTAGTCAATATGGGTGTAAAAACTGTGTCCAGCTTTAGAATTCCTATCTCCACACAGAAGTAATTTTTGTTTGAGTTGTATGTTCAGATACCTTCTGGTGCTTACTCTTGGAAGTTACATAATATTGGCATCACTGGTGATATGCCAAATTTGGTTAAATGCCTGCAAACTGGCCCCTGTTTGGGTCACAAGTGTATAAAAATATCATGTGGTTTCATTCATAATGATAGGGTGCTGCACAGAATATAGACAAATGCGGTCATTGCTTGCCAACCACACTATATGACTGTAGTGTGTACAAACCACAACGAACACATTCTCCACTAGGGGTCCAACATTGCAGCCAAACATGAATTTATGATCTATAAGAAAATATTATATAGTTACTTTTAGATGGCTAATCAATGAAAATCAAAGGTTCTTGGCATTAAAAAAAAAAACACTTTAAGACTAATGTCAATGTGCAATCAGAGGATGGGGAAAAGGCACACACCTGCTGGCCATTTACTGCAAGGAGACATTATGGCAGGAACAGAAATGGCAACTTTCATAAGCCAGTCCCCAGCTGCCTCATAATATTTAGATTGTACTATGCTAGTAATCTAGAGCCGTCTCAAGCTATATATAATAATATTTATTTTTTATTTTACAGATACAAAAATTATTTGGCTACTCTTGTAATAAGTTTAGTTAAAAAAATTACTTAGGTTCACCCTTTCCTTTTATTTATACAGCTCAAAGAAAAAAATGGAGACCACTGTTTAAATCAATATAATTAAACTCTTAATCACAAACTCATGTTTTATCTATGCAAGGCAAAACTGCTAACTACATTTTTCTGATTCTAAAAGTTCAGTTACATTACAGCAGTAGGATGTACATAGAACCTTGAGAACATGGTCATCTTAAAAGGAAAATTGCAAATTATTAAAATATCCGGAGGTGGACAAGGATGCAGAAAAGCAAAATATTGCTTTATTGTGTTTTCCCTGGTCTGGCAAATGGGGTGGTTGGAACACCTTACTGTGAGTACTTCCTGTGATGGGTCTTGCTAAAACACTGCAGTTTCCCAAAGCAAAAGGAACATCTAGTAAAGTTCACCCGATCTTCTGCCACACTGCCTCCACACATTTTATTATCAGTAGTTCTGTTGAAGATTTGGGACCTAGGTCAGTCATAAACAGGTCTAAATTTCACCATTTCAGCAGGAACTGAATGAATTTTGATCCATCTATGGGCAGGCTGGTTGTACAGAAGTCAATCCATTGACTGACTTCAGTACAACCAGCCTTTCAAAACGTTCTTGTGCAATCACAACCGGTGACCTTAGCCGCCAGCAATGATCATTGTATTCTGATGGCGGGGAAACCTTCCGCTGTCAGAATACAATAGCACAGTGGGAGGAATTCCCCCATCAATACTCTCTGTGTTGATAGGGGAATTGAGCAATTTTCTTTCCTTCAACCTGTGGTCGAAGGAAAGGAAATTGCATAATCTATGGCTTGCTTTACTAAGCATTGCAAACACCATGGTCTGACTGCCAATAGCAACCAGCATAACCTTCCAATTGCGTTTCTAAATTGAGCGAAAGAATGAAAGACAGATTTATCATAACTAGTAGGAGAAACAGAGGGGAACATTTGAAACATTTCAATTAATGAGGCCTAGCACAATCAAGTTTAGTTTCACAAACAAAATACACATTACTTATGTATTATTTTATTTGAACTAACACGATCCGGAGTAATTAACTTTACAAAGTTTACAAGGGGAGACAAAGAGGATGATCAATACTATTTAGACAGAAAGTAAGAAAGCGAGTTAAATCTTTGCGTTAACCTTCCAATACGACCAACGATAACCGTCAGTCTGGTACCACAAACGTTACGAATCATTTCGTTCGGTATCTAATACGTTAAAGGAAAGGAAGCTGGTGTCCAACTTCCTTTCTTTTAACGAGTTAAGGGGATAGTTGTGTCTCTCATAACTACCCCCTTAAGGAGGGTGACACGATAACATAAGACTGTCGCCTTCCAAAGGGGCGGTAG
>BLSH010131159.1:612216-622238 GCA_018402905.1 Glandirana rugosa | reverse complement strand
CCAGCCTGTCACCCAGCCGGCTGCTTCATTGCATTCTTCATCAGATAGCTTGAGAAAAACAAATTGGGGAACCGCAGATCCCAGCAGGGAGCCAGGTCCACTCCTTGCACTAGGCAGAATAAAACTGAAGTACTAGCAGGGCGGAGGGGGTTATACAGAGTGAGGACTGCCCCCTGGGAGGGACTAGCTTGCTTTTTGTCTGAACTATGTTCTGCCTAGTCTACTCCTGGTAAAAGGCGCATACCCCACATGTCAAGATTAAGAGGCTGCGTCCGTCAATGAACGAAAGAGAAAATAATTATTTGTTCCCCTGCAGATTTTGTAAGTTTGCCCACTTACAAAGAAATGAAGGGTCTATATTTTTTACCATAGGTGTATTTTAAATGATAGATTAAAAAAACCCTTAATACAAATGTAATAAATTGAGTTGCAGTTCAGTGAGTAAAATAAGTATTTGATCCTCAAGCAAAACATGACTTAGTATTTGGTGGAGAAACCCTTGTTGGCAGGCACAGAGGTAAGACGTTTCTTGTAGTTGGTTACCAGGTTTGCACACAACTCAGGAGGGATTTTGGTCCACTCTCCTTTACAGATCTTCTCTAAATCCTTAAGGTTTCTTGGCTGTCGTTTGGCAACTTGAAATTTCAACTCCTTCTATGAATTTTAAATTAGGGTCTGGAGACTGGCTAGGCCACTCCATGAACTTAACGTGCTTCTTCTTGAGCCACTCCTGTTGTTTCCTTGGCGTTATGTGTTGGGTCATTGTCATGCTGGAAGATCCATCCACGACCCATCTTCAGTGTTCTGGCTGAGGGAAGAAGGTTCTCATCCAAGATTTTACAATACATAGTCCCGTCCAATGACCCCTCAATGCGGAAAAGTCAGCCTGTACCTTTAGCAGAGAAACAGCCCCAACGCATAATGTTTTCACCTCTGTGCTTTACTGTAGGGATGGTGTTCGTAGGGTCACAGTGAGCATTTTTCTTCCTCCAAACACAGTGAGGCGAGTTAATGTCAAAGAGCTCAATTTTGGTCTCCTGCCACAGCACTTTCTCCCAATCCTTCTCTGAATCATTTAAATGGTAATTGGCAAACCTCAGATGGGCCTGTAGGGGGGCCTTGCAGGAGCTGCATGATTTCAATCCATGGTGGTGTATTGTGTTCCCAACTGCCTTGAGGTAATTCACAAGCTCCTCCCTTGTAGTTCCGGGCTGATCCCTCACTTTTCTCATGATCATCCTTACCCCATGAGGCGATATTCTGCATGGAGCTCCAGACCGAAACAGTTTTTTACTTCTCAACAAGCTTCTTGCTGATGGTCTTGTAGTCCATTCCATCCATGCAGGTCTACAATCTTGTCCCTGACAGCTCTTTGGTCTTGCCCATAATGGTGGGTTTGAATGAAAGAAAGAGATTCTGGGGATTTTTATACACATAACAAGTTGTCGTTAGGAGCACCTTCTTAAATTGACAGGACTAATCTGTGTACCACTGAGCACATATTGCAGCCAGTCTTTGGGAGCCAGAATTATTGTTGGTTGGTAGGGGATCAAATACTTATTTTACTCACTGAACTGCAACTCAATTTATAACAATTGTATCATGTGTTTTGTTCAGGATTTTTGGTTGATATTCTGTCTCTATCATTTAAAATACACCTATGATAAAAATTATAGACCCTCTATTCTTAGCTGCATAGGAGCTAGGGGAGTAGAAACAGCAGTGCAACCGAGCTTCCCAGTGAAAGGCAGTGTTTTTGTTTCATCACAAGTCTAATCATTAGAGGAGAGCAGGCTGAGTTCCCAGCACAGCTAGAGAACTGACCACGGTGTGCTCACCTGCTTAGTGTGCTCAGTTTTAATAGGAAAGCAGAGCGACTGGCAGGAACAGTGTTTACATATAATTTAAGTAACTGGATAAATAGAAGGGCCAATTTAATCTAGGAGCTAGGAAACATGCCCTTTTGCAGACAATAGAAGAGTAAGCTCCAAAACTTTTTGGTGTGATGGTAATGTCACAATTATAGCTAGAGATTGAAAATTTGTGTATATAAATGTATACAGTGCCATCCACTCTCAGCAAAAAACAAAAAAAGTAAATTACAGAATAAAGCCACGTACTTGTTCTGGATTATAGTGTTCCAAGGAATAAGGATCAATGTGGCTCAGGGTGCTGTATCGACAGCGTCCGCTTGTCAGTGGAGACGAGATTGTCCTCACTGGTGCTTCCCTCTTCTGTGATGAGTTCGAAGAGCTATCTGTGCCAGTCTGAAATGGAGACAAAGAGCATTTTTATCACAGTGACACAAACTTATACTGGAACTATTTCATGCAATTATGTGAGCAAATTAGACCTAGAAGACACTTTGATGTTTTGGCCGAAGATGTTCAGAAGGTCAACAGCAATAATAGCCAGGTGGCTTTTGTAATGGCTAGGTTGCTTTGAAGTCTGAAAGTCACAGTTATTACAATGGTTGACCTAATCAAAGTATTCACTGTTTATAATCCGGTTATTAGAGCAAAAGCAGTAAATGAAGACTACGATTATGGGCTGTACATACTGTTATTTACTTTTTTAGTGGCAATGTTCACTGCTAATGGCCTTGGGAGTAATACACTAGAGAGGAAATTCCTACTTTTCAGGCTGGAAATTTTAGGTTAACAGACTTCATGAAATCACCCATTAAACAAAAAAAAGTTATACAGGGATAAAATATTTCAGGGCATATGTACTCTCCTATAACGTACTTGGGCACCTGACAAAGTCAGAATCATTCCATCCTTTTTCAAACATTAACTAGCATTCCATTTAATTATACAGTACTTTAGTTTTAAAGCCTTAATAGAGTTTTATCACATCATCACAAACAAAAAAATTCCCAGCACACTTACCAGCCAGCCTGCAAAACAACCAAATTGTTTACATTAAAAACAGAGGGTTTTGTTTGCACACATTTGCAAATATATGCGTAAGCCTCAGTGTCGGCGCCAAGGGACCCCTGTATATACTGCGGTCCTAACTCTGAATGTCTAGAACCTCCATAGTAGGAGCATAAGGTGCCCTTCCATGTGCACCTTGCTGCAAAGGCCAGTTATAGGTTAGGGTAGTTGGCACTTTTTTGTACAAGGAAATATCTCAGTTTAACCACTTGCCGATCGTCAACCGCAGGCGACGGTGGCTGCGAGATTGTGCACTGTGAGCGCGCGCCGCCGGAGGCGCGCCCGCGTGCTCACTGTGTTCGGGGGGGGGGGGACCAGGGAGCGGGTGCGGCGCACTTGATCGCCGCCGGCTACCCGCGATGACCCCCCGCACTGAAAGAACTGAGGTCAGTGTTAGTAAACACGGACCTCTGTTCTGTGAGAGGGGGAAGGGATGTGATCACAGCCTTCCTCTACATGGAAGCTGTGATCACTTCCCTTCCCCTGCTAGGGCAGCTCACACACAGTTAGAACATGCCCAGGGAACACAGTTAACCCTTAGAGCGCCCCCTGCAGGTTAACTCCTTCACTGCCAATGGCATTTACACAGTAATCAGTGCATTTTTATAGCACTGATCTCTGTATAAATGCCAATGGTCCCAAAAAAGTGTCAAAATGGTCCGACATGTCTGCCGCAATATCGCAGTACCACTAAAAATCGCAGATCACCGGCATTACTAGTAAAAAAACAAAAAAACCCCAGAAATGAATTCTCATCATCCGTAAACGCGGCCACTTTTGCGCAAACCAATCAATAAACGCCAATTGCGATTTTTTTTATCACAAATACGAGGAAGAATATAAATCGGCCAAAACCGATGACAAAAAATTTTTTTTTGTATTTGTATTTTAGCAAAAAGTAAGAAATTTGGGTTTTTTTGCAAAATTGTCGCTCTTCTTTTGTTTATAGCGGCGATCAGAAATGAAGCAGAGGGGATCAAATACCACCAAAAAAAAGCTCTATATGTGGGGAAAAAAAGGACGCAAATTTCATTTGGGTACAACGTCGCACGACAGCGCAATTGTCAGTTAAATCGACGCAGTGCCGAATCGCAAAAAGTGCTCTGGTCCTAAAGTGTGAAATCCTTTCGGGGTTGAAGTAGTTAACAAGATGATCAGGTTGCAAATAATGCAAGGCCATACAAGGGTCGAATTTTCAATGAAATTCTCTTTGGACAATGAGAAATTTAGTGCGTTTAGTGCGTTTTGTAATCCGATGGTGCCTTCATTGATTTTGAAATTCAACCAACCAAGCCTTCAATTTTCATCTCATGTTGCTACAGAAAAGAAATTTTGTGGCCAGGAATCTTCTTTTCTTTCCAGGTCCCACATTTCTTTTTCAATTATATTACTCTCAATATTCTCTCATCATTGATTAGAAATTTGTTAGTTTTTCAAATAATTGCCAACATGCCCGATCACTCAAATTTGATGGCCACATGAAAATAGGCTGTTGCTGGGGCCCCCCATTGGAGTGAGATCTGAACTAAAATTCATAATCACGATTTTAGGAAGACAATTCGTTTGGAATGCAACCCATATATGGCTGGCTTAAGGCTCTGCATATGTTCACCATTACAAAAGGCCTGTGGCTGGGATTATAAAAAAGCACAAAAATCCAAAAAAGGCTCCATATTGGGAGGTAAGTTCCACTCCTAAAAATATATCCCTTTAATCCCTTTAAAAAGAAGCAAGGAATCTCTGTCATTTAATTTAGCAAATATCATGATAAAGGAAGTAGGAGCTCTAGACTGCAGTCTGCAAACTACGATTTACATTCTTTGAAGTAGTCATTAAGGGCCATCTAACCGGAGGCCGAAGGCTACTCCTCAAATAACAGCAAAGTGGCCCAACTATCATCAGTAATCCCCCCTCACACTTGACCCCCATTTTAAGCACAGAGGCATTTCTGCAATCTGAAAATTAGCTCTAATGAGCTTCAAGATAGAAGCCATCAAGAATATGTCGACATTCCAGCCTTTAACACAAAGCAGGGAGAGCCTGGGCACACATTTGTGGTTTGTGAAACATGAATCACAGCCCACATCGCTCTCCTTCATCAAGACGCACAATCATTTATTGGAACATCTGAGGTCGAGGCCACCAGCAGAGACCAGGAAACGTCCCCCCACCCCTTCCTCCTTGCTGCATACAAAGATAGCTGTGGTCCTGGTAAACAAGGAATAGTATTATCTGAAATACCCTGGATGAGCCAATAAATAGTTTTCACTGGAAGAATTCCTAGGACAGACTAAAATAATACAGAATGGCACAGTAAAAACAAGTTGGAGGTGCGTTTATATCATCTATTCTTACATGCCATGCCTCACTTTGTGCACTTTTAAAGTGGGGAAATGCTTCCTGTTTATAATTTCAACACTCCATCCTCTGCAATTAGTTCCGAGGGGTCCTAGGACTCTGAATACAGAACAGGCCTACTTTGAATTAACAAAGGACGTGAGGGTAGGGAACTGAGCACCTCTGCTTTACAGGAATAAAACAGAACCTAAGATATGACAAACACAAAAATCTGAACGTAATTTTTTTAGAACGCCACAAATGTCATTATCTAAGAAGGTAAAGTATCCCTTGAGAACCTCTGAAACACTCTCATTTAACCTCCAGGGGGGTCCCCTGCTTTTAAACATAGAAGTTAAAGTGGTTGTAAAGGTTGAAGGTTTTTTTACCTTCATGCATCCTATGCATGAAGGTGAAAGCCTTCTGGGTGCAGCCCCCTCCCCACCCCTTATACTTACCCGAGCCCCCTCTCGATACATCGATGCGCACAGGAGCCTTGGCTGTCCCGGGTCTCGCTATCCTCACTGGCTGAGACAGCAACTGGAGCCATTGCCTCCCACAGCTGTCAATCACAGCCATTGAGCCAATGAGGAGAGAATGGGGGCGGTCCAAGCCACAGCTCTGTGTGTCTTATGGGGGCATAGAGCTAGGATCAGGAGCGAGCATGCATGAGTGCCCCCATAGCAAGCGGCTTGCTATTGGGGGCACTGGTCAAGGGGGAGGAGCCAGGAGCGGTGGCAGGGAACCTGAGAAAAAAAGGATCAGGGCTGCTCTCTGCAAAACCACTGCACAGAGAGTAAGTTTAAGATTTTTTTTTTTTTTTAAATAAACAAGAACCTTTACAATTGCTTTAACCTCTTGCCAACTGAATAATGCATATACATGGCGGCAAAAAGTGTCAGCTTTAATGCCCAGCAACCACATATGCACCCACGGCGTCCGACAGATCTCAGTGGTCACAGCTTCTAATTGGGAGCTAGCGACACAGGCTCTTGATCCTATGACCACTACGAGACACAATCATAGCACCCACATGACAGAAGCTGCACCACCTACTGGGCATTAAAGCCCATTTAAAGGGTTGTCAGGAGACAACGTTAAAGTGATTCTATAGGCAAATTTTTTATCTTTTAAAATTTACAAACATGCCATGCATAGTGCAGCCCTGATCCTCCTCTTCTTGGGTTCCCCTCTCCTGGCTCCTCCCCCCAGCCGAGTACCCCCATAGCAAGCTACTTGCTATGGGGGCACTCACGCATGCTCGCTCCCGAGCCGGCATCAATAAGACTGTGCTCTCCTGCACATCTCTAAATCAAGATCAGGCTCAAGTAAGAAGAAGGGGGGTTGGGGGGGGAGCTGCTTGCAGAAGGATTTTTACCTTATTGCATAGAATTTATTAAGCTGAAAACCCTTCTGCATTTAGAACCAGTTTAAAGGGTTAATCGGGTACTTGCATAACTTTTTGATGATTTATTAATGATTACAGAGTTGGATTAATTTATAAACCATTTAGTAAATCAGGCACTTTCAATCATTTTCAATCAGCAATTCATCTAATTAGTAAAAAAATTGTCAGAACAGAAAGAGTACAGAAATGAAAAACACACCAAGGAAAATGGGATTCTCCCACTATCCTCTCACAAGTGTGCAGATGTTGGAACTCACCATCAGAGGTCCCATAAGATTTAGGCTTCATGCACACTAGCGCTTTGGCCCCTGTGCACAAAATCCTGGCATTTTCGGGGCCCCAGGAGGCACAGGTACAGCTTCCAGAAGTCTGCCAAAACCTGAAATATGACATGGCTTCATGGTGTACCGTGCGAGGCTCATGTTTAGGGCCACTTGCATTCAGGAATGTTTGACTCTTGGGTTCTAGGCATATGTCCCAAAGAGCCCTTTCAAACGGGGTTGGTTTTCAGTCGCTTTAGCGCTGGAAATAGCCTCTGCACGGCGCCTGAAAACCGCCTCTCAATAAAAGTCAGTGTCTTTTCACATTGTGGCAGCGTACTTCATTTTTGGGGCGGTGGCCCACCGCCCCTGCTCATTGAAATTAAGGGGAATCGATTCCGAAGCGGTTGTACAACGATTCGTAAGTGCCGTGCGCCACCGCTTTTTTAATTCAGCGCTTTACCAGGTGGCCTCAGTGTGAAAGGGCTCTAAATGCATGTACCACCCTGAACAGCACCCAGCCACCAAGTACTTCATTCTGTCATGGATTTTGACAGGCTGCTGGACCGGACGGGCTGGATGTTGTAGCTGTGCCTCCCAGGCACCCAAAAACTTTAAGATTTGCTGTGCACAGGCCAAAACACTAGTGTGCATGAAAAAAGTTTTAATTGGTTTAACTCTCCAGCATCAATTAATATTAACACAACACTTTTGGGAGTACCAATTTATTATTTAAAAAATACTTAACTTAACCCATTAATATTTGCAAATGCTTAGCTGAGCAGGAAGTGATGTGTTTGGTTCAAACATCAAATTAGTTTTGGGGGCAGTTTCTTTTTCTGTCTGCCTATAACCAGCTTTAAAGTGAACCTGTGCTTTGTTCATGCAAATCTAAACAATAGGCATATTGGGCCACATAGCATACATTGCAGCTGTATTTTGGTACCCGATAGACACAGGTGTTGCATACAGCCGCCTGTACAAACGTATCACAGGAAAAGGTTTACACCAGTACATGAGCCCTCAAGTGTAAACATCCATATGCACACAGATTTACACCCTTAGGTAAAGACTGTGTGCGTCAAGGGGCGTACGTCCGTACACATGTCCATGTTAACGCAGGTACCAATGTATACCTGCATACAGCTGTATCCTGTGATTAATTTGCATGGGCAGCTGTAGGTGACACCTGAACCTCCCAGCCCCTGAAAGATGTCCGTATTTTATACTATATGGCTCAATATGCCCATGTGCATAATCCCCAATTCTGCTTTACCCAGCAGCATATATTTACAATACTTTCACTTCTGTCATTCCATTCAGCAAGAAACCACATCCTTTGAAAGCTCTCAATAGCTCTACTTGGAGCTTACACATGGCTGAGTACGGTTTTCCCACCCCATTGGGCCAATCCCCAAGTGCGAGTGCTTTTGTATAAGAGGAAGAAGTGGGAGTCACATGCCCCTCCATACCCTGAAATATTTTGCTTTCTTCCTAAAATGGGGAACAGATAGATGAATGTATGTAAGGTATGAACGTAAGGTATGTATTACTGGGAAGGTGGACATGAACGCAAACCTGACAGGATTAGAATACTGTGTCTCCACTCTTTGGGGGTTCTTGGAGAGCAAGGAGACAAAGATCTATAGGCACTTGCCTGTCTGTAACCGGCTAACTTTATTTGCTGGAGTCACAAAACTAACACTGAAAATTCCAGCTGTTGCACAACTATAATGATTGGTTTTTTACTGCCCCGTCACTTTGCTGGAGACTGGGACGTCCTTCAGAACTATATGAAAACAAAGCTGCGGTGGCTTCTGAGAGCTATTCATCCAAGGCATTTCCCACACTGTAAGCAGAGCTGGTATTTTAAGGTCTGCCAGTAGTCACTTATAGACCATTGAGATCACCACCCTGTATTTTCACTTGAGGCAGACCTTAAAATAGTACCCAACAGCTGATGCAACTGAAATGCTTAAAATACACCCGGCGCTACAATTTTAAATCGGAGGAAATAGTTTAACTGAACAATGCCAAGTAGAACGAGAGATATTTTTATAAGGCTACAACAGAACTTGCATAGTTGTAAACCAAATCTCTTCGGTGTACTGGGAATTTAACTCAGCAATGCACAAAGGCCTTTATGTATGGAAGTGTGCAATTATTAAAAAAAAGAAACAAGAAAAACCACAACTCTGTATTGCCCGACCAACATGATTCAACCATCAGTTTCCCGGCAATGTGATTGGCTGCTGTGAAAATGCAGAGCGGTCTTCCAGCAATTTTCAAATACTGTTACGTGAAGACAACTGTGAATCCAACGCAATTACCTAGATTTTTACTATAACGTGTGGTCACTTGTTATCCAAGTACTACTGATAAAGTTATTTAAAGAAATCTTGTCACTTTCCCTATTCAGGGTCTTTTTTTCTAACCATGGTGGACTGTTGTAAGCAGATCTAGTAGTTCGTCCCAAGTCTTGCCACTCTCACTTTTGCAGGTCAGCTTGTTCTGTGTTTGGTCAGTGTTTTTCCCGAACAAGGAAAGTCCTGGAAGGACCTCACTGAGGAAACAATGTGTCTCCAAAAGTTATTGCTGCACGTCTCCAGTTTGCAAAAGACCACCTGGATGTTAGACAATGTATCTGGGACAAAGTGCTGTTGACGAATGAGACAGGAACTCTTTGGGAAGCAAACAACACTACGCATGGAGGGAAACAAATAAGACATTTCACAGGAGATGTCAGGGCAGCAATCGTTCAGCTGAAGCGTAACAGAAGTTGGCTGATGCAACAAGCCATTGACTTGAACCACAGGGGTAAATCCAGAAAAACAGAACGGCATAAACAGAGGAAAATTTATATTCAACCTGAGATGCTGTGGCATGTCCTGAAGACAGCTATGCAAAGGATTCCCAGATATATCAATAGGCTAAAAAAGTTTTTGTAGGGAGGAATGGTCTAATATCCCTTTTACTCACTGAACAAGCATAGAAACATATTCCAGATAATGCATTCAATAAGGACATTAAAGGATATGGGTGTCCGCAGAACTTTTTTCAGGGGGGGGGGGGGGGGGG
>BLSH010131159.1:599863-610871 GCA_018402905.1 Glandirana rugosa | reverse complement strand
CTTGAGCGTTTTTCATTCAAATGAATGAAAATGCATCTTTTGATGCATGTGTTGAGATATGCTTCAATATGTGTCATGAACATGTAAATGCATCATGATGCACATTTTGACGAATGTTGATCTTACTGGGGATACACTGGTATCCGCCTGCACAGACGCACATCATTTATTCACAGGGATCTGTGAATAAATGAACTAAAGGCAGCTACCGCAGCAGATGGTCTTGTAGTTCTCAATAGACAACGAGTGCAGTAATCTTGCACTTGTAATATATTAACTACTCCAAGACCGCCCACCGCATATATACTGCGGCAGGGTGGCTCTATTGCACTGAACAATGTACCTGTGGGTTGTTCTGTGCACTAGATATGGATGAGACACGGATGAGCCAATCCGCAGGTCCGGCAGACCCTACATGCGCCGGCCATCAGTGATCACTCTACAGAGAGGCAGAACGGGGATCTGCCTGTGTAAACAAGGTGGATCCCCGTTCTGACAGGGAAGTACACAGTGATCTTCTGTTCCTAGTAATCAGGAACACAGATCTCTATGTACTTCCTGTCAGTCCATCTCCCACACACTTAGTAAACACACTGAGGGAACACATTTAACCCTTTGATCACCCCTGATGTTAACCCCTTCACTGTCAGTGTCATTTATACAGTGGTCAGTGCATTTTTTTAGCACTGACCACTGTATTGGTGTGATTGGTCCCCAAAAAGTGTCATTAGTGTCAGGCTTGTCCTCTGCAATGTCGCAGTCCCACTAAAAATCGCTGATCCCTGCCATTACTACTAAAAACATAAAAAAATTCCCTATATCTATCTCGTAGTTTGTAGACGCTATAACTTTTGCGCAAACCAATCAATATACGCTTATTGGGATTTTTTTCCCCAAAAAATATGTAACAGAATACATATTGGCCTAAATTGATGAAGAAAACGTTTTTTTTTTGGATATGTATTATAGCAGAAAGTAAAAAAAAAAAAATATATATATATATTTTTCAAAATTGTCCATTTTTTTTTGTTTATAGCTCAAAAAATAAGAACCGCAGAGGTGATCAAATACCACCAACAGAAAGCCCTATTTGTGGGGAAAATCAATTTTGTGCACAGCGCTGCACGCCCTTGCACTTGTCAGTTAAAGTAACGCAGTGCCGTATCGCAAAAAATGGCCTAGTCATTAAGGGGGTAAATCCTTACGGGGCTGAAGTGGTTAAATCTTCCTCCAGCTCTCCAACTAACAGTCTGTACAGGGCAGAGCTGGAGGAAGAATCTGTAGGAGCCTGACCCTGCGCCCACGATCCACTGATCACGGGTGCAATGCTTTGCAGGCTCCTGTAAAAGAAAAAAAAAATGCACATTTTTTTTACATGCAAAATTTTTGCTCTTTTATTTTTTGTAAGGTGAACCTAGCCTTAAGCACTTGCCAACCAGCCGCCGTCATTATACTGCGGCAGGTCGGCACGTTCCCGGGAATTGCCATAGCTGTACGTTGCCGCGGGAACGGCTTTTGTGGGTGCGCGCGCTCCCACTGGCCAGTGGGGGAGCCAATCAGTGGGTGAGGTGGACTCGATGTCTGCCGACCACCCGCGATCGTTCCCCGCAGTGATAGAACGGGGATCTGCCTGTGTAAACAAGGCAGCTCTCCGTTCTGACAGGGAAGATTACACAGATCCTGTCTTTATGCTATGCAGGAAGAGGGATCTGTGTGTTTCCCCAGGAAGCCCAACCCCCATACAGTTAGAACACACAGTGAGGAAACACATTTAACCCCTTGATCACCCCCAGTGTTAACCCCTTCCCTGCCAGTGTCATTAGTACAATAACAGTGCACATTTTTAGCACTGATTACAGTAATAATGTCACTGGTTCCCGAAAAAGTGTCAAAAATGTTAGGTGTCCAATCTGTCTATCGCAATTTCGCAGTCCCGCTAAAAATGGTTGACTGCCCCCCATTACTAGTAAAAAAAACAAAAATAATAAGAAGAATGCCATAAATCTATTGCATAGTTTGTAGACGCTATAACGTTTGCGTAAACCAATCAATATACGCTAATTGTGATTTTTTTTTTTTACAAAAATATGTAGAAGAATATATATTGGCCTAAACTGATGAATACATTTGTTTTTTTTACATTTTTTTTTGGACATACATTATAGCAAAAAGTAGAACATATTTTTTTTTTTCAAAATTGTCGCTCTTTTTTTATTTATAGCCTAAAAAATAAAAACCGCAGAAGTGATCAAATACCACCAAAAGAAATCTCTAATTGTGGGGGGAGAAAAAGGACGTAATTTTGTTTGGGTACAATGTTGCACGACCGCGCAATTGTCAGATAAAGCAACGCAGTGCAGAATCGCAAAAAATGGCCTAGTCATTAAGTGGGAAATCCTTCCAGTCCCCAAGTGGTAAATGCATGCTTGCAAGGCTTGATTCACACGAATGCGTTTTTGATGCATTTTGCAGAAATGCAGGGATTTTTTTAACATGGGTTCCTATGGAACATGTTCACATCAATGCAGTTTTGTGCTTGTGTGTTTTTGGAAAGGGTCGGGGACTTTTCTTACCGCAAAATGCAGCATTTTGCATGTAATAGACTTCAATGGGCATGCAAGAAAAACGCACGTGCTGCATTTTGGACGCGTTTTTACCGCGATTTTGCAGCAATTTGCTTTTTTAGATCTGCCTAGCAACAGAATTTCCCCCCGCAAAATGCAAATGGCAGTAAAATTGCGTAAAAAAAACGCAGAGAGCACAGCAAAAATCACTGCAGAAACTCTCAAAAGCAACATGAATGTGAATCAAGCCTTATGATTCATATCCATTTTATTTAAATGGAACACAAATCAGGGCAAGAAGCACAGGTGTGAATCACACCAAATCCTACATCTTAGAAGTCAGACACAGGCTGGCCATACATTATAGAATTTTCTTCTACAACTTTCTTTTAGATTTACCAAAACCTTATAATATGAGGTCACACCTAAACACTTGCAATTTGTATGCAATCAGGCAGGTCTTTGTATTGCATAGTCGAAGGTAAATTTAAAGAAAATTGAACAAGAAACATTTGTATAATGTATGGCCAGCTTTAGGGGTTGTTTAATTAAAACTAGAGAGGGCAAACTCTGGTGCAGCTCTGCATAACAAAGCTGCATCAGATTTTGCACTCTTCAGTTTTACTAAACTAACCCCTTAGGGCCCTTTCACACAGTTGATCCCCGCTGAGCCGACGGATGACAGATCCGTCTCCGCTCTCTGTGCAGAGACAGATACGTCAGAGCCCCCGCTCTCCTCTATGGGAAATTGGATAACAACGGATCCGTCTGTCTGTTGTCATCCGATCCTCAGACGGATGGAAAAATAGGGTTATCCTCCGTCAAACTTTACGGGAGCGGAGCCGAGAGCGACGGGTATCAGCGGACATGTCTCCGCTGACATTCGTCGCTCCATAGGGCTGCATGGAGGCTCCATTCAGGTCCACCTGAAAAAACTGCCAGGCGGACCTGAACGGAACGTCCACGTGAAAGGGGCCTTAAGGCCCGTACACCCGCTCAGAAAATCGTACGAAAAAAACTGCTTTCAAAGCGACTGTATGATAATCTGATCGTTAGTACACAGCTTTCGAGAGCTGCAAAATTATTCGATGGGACAAGCAAAAAAATGTTCTCGTACGATAGATCATATCATTTTTGTTTAATCAGAACAGTTGTAGTTCCAAAAAAAAAAAAACCAATACAAATGCAATACATTACATCACTTCCAAATTTTTATTCTGTTGTACGAGAATTTTCATAACTCTAGTAACCGCTTTCATTTTTGATATGAGACTAGCATGCAAAAAAATAAAATAAAAATGGACGATCATTCGCCCGATAATCTCATTGTGTGTACCAGGGTGCCCACATAATCTATCATTTTGTAAACAGACATCAAATGAAAATGAGCTGCTCCAGGTGAGAATGGTGAAAAAGAGATCAGACAAACCTGGTGCTGGATCAGTCCCTGATCCGGAAGGCAACTGTCGAGCAAAGGAAGTTGACCGCAGACAGGTTGAGCTGAATACAATGACTGATTTATTGTAAATCCATCCAGTGATAAAAAATATTTACAGAAAAAGTGCAGACATCAAACAGCGGACTGGCAAAGATTGACGCGTTTCACAAACTGCATGTTTGCTTAGTCATAACCTATCATTTTGTAAGACTCAAATCGCACTTCACCCACATGGAAAAGGTGCAGGCACTTTTTTTTATTTTGCTGCACTGGAATTAAGCTGATCATACATTATACAATTTTCTTGTTCAAGTTCCTTTAGATTTACCTTCAACTATGTAGTGCAATGGCCTGCCTGATTGCATACAAATAGAAAATGTTTAGGTCTGACCTCATATTATATGGTTTTGGTAAATCTAAAAGGATAATGGAACAAGAAAATTGTATAACGTATGGCCAGCCTTAGATCACATGGGTATTCATACCCATGCGATCTGAATCTAGCAAACTCACTGCATTCTGAAACCTGCTTTTGGGGTGTCGATAACTTTTTATTGACACCCACAGCAGATTGCATGAACACAGTGCAATTGCTATGTGGTGCGATGTGGGAAACGCAGCGATTCCTGTTTCCCTAATCGCACCAGTGTAAACTGAGCCTAAGGCTGCATTCACACCTGAGTGTATTGTTTTCAGGCAGAAAGTCACGATTTTTGCCGCAATTTTGTACAGGTCCAAAGGTCACCAATGTAAAAAGCTGAAAAACGCCTGTAATCTGCCTAAAATGGAGCTCATATACTTTTTTGAGCTTCAGGCGACAGAATGCTCACATGTGAACATGGGCCATTGAAATAAATGGGATTTTACTTGTTGGGCATTTCTGAGCTTTAGAGCTGAGCGTTCTATGAGCTGAAAACCGTTCAGGTGTGAACAGGGCCTTAATGTCTTGAGGGCCCACTTACAATGTTGCATTTTAAGGCCCCTTTCACACTTTGCCAAGATTTTACCGCAATTTCAGATCAGTGCGACTTTGATGCAACTTCAGCACAATGAAAACATATTACAAAGTCGTACAGAAATCGCATCTATATTATGCAGGTGCGATTTGCATGCAACTTTGAGGGTTTAACACGAAAGTCTATGGACCTCTAGTAGCATCAAAGTTGGGCCAAAGTAATGCAGGGACTACTTTGAAGTTGGCATGACCTAAAGTCGTACAGATATGAACGGTACTCATTGGAAATAATGGGGAACGAGCTGTCATGCGACTTTGCAGTCCCAAGTCGCATAAGTGTGAACGGGGCCTAATGCATGTATTCCCACGAGCTGAAAAGCATGTGTGGTTTGCCATAATAAAGGTGTCTATTCCCAAATCAGCGCTGAAGTGTGTTTTCTCATTTTTTTAATGAACTGGGAAGAAGTCAATGGCATAGCCTATAAAAGTCAATGACATTCTCAGAAAGCAATTGCAATGCTCTATGTGATAAAAACAGGTATTAAAGGGCCTTGGTCAATGACTGCTAACCCTATCCTTGCAAAATTCTAAATTCAACACACAAAGGAAAAGAGCATTGACGCATGACAATGCACAGTGATATATATATATATAAAAAAACACTATGCATAGATCTAAATGGGCTCTAAAGGCTACATATTTTCATGGCACAGAGACACAGCTGCAATGACATATTTAGCAAACTGAAGCAGGAATGAAGCCGGAATATGAATTCTGTCTGGTAGAACATTTTCCAGCATCCAGATGTCCCAGAGAAGTCTGTGGTTTCATACAAGCGGGGAGATGAGCCCTGTACAGGCTGCAGTGCACACTAATGAAACAATGATGCAATAAGCCCATAAAGCGACATTCCAGACTTCACTTCCTACGGCTCTTCCACTCCCTCTCTGGCCAGCGCTGCGTTGTACAATGAAAAGCAGTTCTAATCTTTAGCACTGTGCTAACAGGAAGTTGTCAATCATCTTCTTGTCACAGCGCCAGCGTCCAGTCTGTTCCACAGTAATTGTACGCTCAGTCTGCTCACAGTGTCACCTTCAGGAATACAGAACTGACGCTGATCCAGACCCGCATCAGAAAGGGGAGATAAATAAGAAAAAACTATTTTCTGTTCTCCAAATTTCCCAAGATTCTAATATCAGATGTAAAAAAAAAAAAAAATGTAAAATAATAATAATAATAATAAAAGCCATGGTCTGCAGAGAGCTTCCAAAGCATCAGAGGGATCTCATTGTTAAAAGGTATCAGTCAGGAGAAGGGTACAAAAGAATTTCCAAAGCATTAGATATACCATGGAACACAGTGAAGACAGCCATCATCAAGTGGAGAAAATATGACACAACAGTGACATTACCAAGAACTGGACGTTCCTCCAAAATTGATGAAAAGACGAGAAGAAAACTGGTCAGGGAGGCTGCCAAGAGGTCTACAGCAACATTAAAGGAGCTGCAGGAAGATCTGGCAAGTACTGGCTGTGTGGTACATGGGGCAACAATCTCCCGTATTCTTCATGTCTGGGCTATGGGGTAGAGTGGCAAAACCGAAGCATTTTCTTACCAAGAAAATCATCCAAGCCCGGCTAAATTTTCAAAAAACACATCTGAAGTCTTCCAAAAGCATGTGGGAAAATGTGTTATGGTCTGATGAAAACAAGGTTGAACTTTTTTGGCCATAATTCCAAAAGATATGTTTGGCGCAAAAACAACACTGCACATCACCAAAAGAACACCATACCCACCGTGAAGCATGGTGGTGGCAGCATCATGCTTTCGGGCTGTTTTTCTTCAGCTGGATCAGGGGCCTTAGTCAAGGTAGAGGGAATTATGAACAGTTCCAAATACCAGTCAATATTGGCACAAAACCTTCAGGACTCTGCTAGAAAGCTGAACATGAAGAGGAACTTAATCTTTCAGCATGACAACGACCCAAAGCATACATCCAAATCAACAAAGGAATATTAAAGTTTTGGAATGGCCCAGCGAGAGCCCTGACCTGAATCTTATTTAAAACCCATGGGGTGATCTGAAGAGGGCTGTGCACAGGAGATGCCCTCACAATCTGACAGATTTGGAGTGTTTTTGCAAAGAAGAGTGGGGGCAAATATTGCCAAGTCAAGAAATGCCAGGCTGATAGACTCATACCCAAAAAGACTGAGTACTGTAATAAAATCAAAAGGTGCTTCAACAAAGTATTAAATTAAGGGTGTGCACACGTATGCAACCAAATTATTTTAGATTTTTTTTTTTTTTTACTTCCCTCCGCCTAAGGCTGCATTCACACAGGGGCGACCCGACTTCAGCGCGACTTCGCTAGGCGATTTAAGCGCGACTTCCAGCGCGACTTAAAGGACCTCAGGCGACTTTACAACACGACTTTAGCCAGGCGACTTTGCCTTGACCAATCAGAGAAGAGAGGGAGGGGGCTGCCTAAAAATAAATTCTATTCTTTTTAACTGTGAAGTCGCTTCCATATAGATGGGGATCCGACTTGGAGGCGACTTCTATTGAATTCTATGGGCACAAGTCGGATAGAAGTCGCCTAGAAGTAGTACAAGAACCTTTTCAGAAGTCGCCTTGAAGTCGGAGCGACTTCAGTCGTGTATATTAAGACGGCTCCCATTCATTTCAATGGGATTTCAAATGTCAAGCGACTTGGGGCGACTTGAGGCAACTCAAGTCGGATCGCAAGTCGCCCCTGTGTGAATGGGCTCTAAAAGAAATGATTTATCTTTGTCTAATTTTTTACATCACAGAAAACTGACATTTTAACAGGGGCATGTAGAATTTTTATATCCACTGTATAAACCATATGTTTTACCTATTAACTACATGAATTTAGCGATTCTGGAAGAATGATCAAACATTACCATAGATACACTTCCTAAACCTTGTGGACAGCCTTCCCAGAAGAGTTGAAGTTGTTATAACTGCAAAGGGTGGGCCAACTCAATATTGAACCCTACTGACTCAGGCTGGGCTGGAACCAGTTCACATATCTCCGATGTGGCTCCGGTGCGAATTTGCACAGAAGCCCTGTGCATCTTTGGCTCAGGTTCAGGTCCAAATTCAGCCCAAAATTCGGGCTGAAATGGGACCGGAAACGGTGAACCAGGATGTACTGGACCCTTTCTGTGAACCAGAGCCGTCAAAGGTGTGAACCCAGCCTGAGACTGGGATGCCATTTAAGTTTGTGTGTGTGTAAAGGCAGGCTTCCTATTCATTTTGGTAATATAGTGTATATGATGCACTTTTTGCACATAGAGACTTCTATGCTTCATGCACCCTAGCGTTTTTTTATAAGCTCAAAAATACTAGAAAAAAAATGCTGGATGAAAAATGCTGATAATAGCAGCACTTTATTTGGCTGAACGAACTATGAATTTTGGTCTTTTTATTTAACACTTTGTGTACCGATGATTTCTTCTCCTGTAGATTTATGCACGTTAATTCTTTCTTGAATGTATTTATTACATATTGCGATTATTATGCACTATATGAATTGCTGTATTGGATTGGCAGAACAACACATTTGTATATATTTTTAGATCACAATCTTAATCCACCTATTACAGTTCATATAAAAGACACTTTCATGAAGCTACAGCTGTTGGGAAGCTGAAGAAGCAGATCAGAATCGCATGTATAAATGCTTCAAAAAACAGGATGTTTGGGAAGAGAGTAAAGAGAAACACAAAACAATTAACATAACAAGTGCTGCCTGCGGGCGCAGGAAAATGTGGATTTCATCTGAAGAAAGAGAAAATGGTAGGCAGCTCTCTAAGTTTATATGTTCCCCTCCTAAGAGTAACTTGAAATGGAAATTCTGGGTCCTAAGGCCTCATACACACGGGCGTTATGAAAAAGTGAGCTGTAAAGTTAGTACCGGCAGGAAAAATGCTGCGTTAAAAACACGATTTTATCACTGTTTTGCATTGGCGTCAATGCGCGTTTATCCACGCTAGCTTTTAGCCACGTTTCTCTGTCTCTATTCAAAATCAATGGTTCACTATGGGATCCCATTCATTTGAATAGAAGTCGCCCCAGGAGTCGGATCATGATGATCTTGCGGTGCAACTTGTGTGCTGAGGATCTTGAAGGTGAACCCCCCGCAAAAATGAAAAAAAAAAATTGCGTGGGGTCCCCCCAAAAGATACTAGCCCCTTCAGTCTGGTATGGATTTAAGGGGAACCCCACACCAAAAAAATGGTGTGGGCCCCCCAAAATCCATACTAGACCCTTATCCGAGCATGCAGTCTGGCAGGTCAGGAAAGGGGGACCATACAATGGGCTCCCATAGGGAACCATTGATTTTGAATAGTCACACAACGTTAAGCTGCGTTTTTGAGCTTTTACTGGTGTTTAAGTTTTTACAGCTCTAGCGCTGGAGCCTCAGAACGCGCTGGTCCTGGTTTTTTTTGGAGCTTAAAAACGCCTAGGCCACTTACAGCTCAAAAACATCTGTGTGTGTATGAGGCCATTGAATAACATGGAGAGGCGTCTTTAAGCTGTAAAAAAAAAAGCTCAAAAACGCATCTGTAAAAATGTCTGTGTGTATGAGGCCTAAGGGTCACATTTTATAAATAAATAAAATCTATATAAAATTTAGCTTTTGCATTTCTGCAGGCCTGTTCACATTGTGCATCTGAGATGGCCATACGTCCATTTCTAAAATCAATGAAATGCACATTTAGGGTAAGAATTAGGGACCCTTAAAATCACATTTCAAAAAAGCAAATAAACTATAGAATTAAAATGATGGAAGATTATCTTTGTACACACAGAATATCTGAAATTCCTCTAAATCTAAAAGATAAAACTATATTAAACAACTGCAGCTAGGCGTAAAATATTTTGGTGGACTCAAATATTTGAACAATAAAGAAATAATATTCCATTTGAGAGCCTTATCCTGAACGTGTTACATAAGTTACTTAAGTTATGTGCAGAACTTTTACCATGTGCTTCACACAAAAATGACACTGGGTCCTATAATTTACAAAATGGCTGTGGAAGGAGGATTTTTCATATGTAAATTATAGGACCCAGTGTCATTTTTGTGTGAAGCACATGGTAAAAGTTCTGCACATAACTTAAGTACATGACTTTAGCACTTAAAGTGGCTGTAAACCGCAGACATGAAAAATGAATAAAGTCCAACGAACAATCTGCCAAGGGGGGAATCTGCAGATAGGTAACAGCTCTCTGCATGATGAGGATTTCATGCAGAAAGCGGTCACAGATCGCCCCCCACACAGTGCACCAAGCACACTGATACCCCTGTCCACATACATATAAATGTCCCCATAAAACAGTCCCCAAAACATCTGTCACCATACACAAAACATCTGTCACAGTCCCCAAAACATCTGTATGTCCCCAAAACATCTGTCACAGTCCCCAAAACATCTGTATGTCCCCAAAACATCTGTCACAGTCCCCAAAACATCTGTCACCATACACAAAACATCTGTCACCATACACCAAAACATCTGTATGTCCCCGTCACATCTGTCTGTCCGCCAACACCAAATAAACTCCGATTTGGGTTAAAGTCGCGACAACGTCAAACTTACTGTTAACGCGCCAGCACGCTGCAACATGGGTATACTTTAAAAATAGTAAAAAAAGTGTATTTATCTCGAAAGAAAACCACCATAAATTAGTGGGGACCCAAAAAATAAAAAACGCGATATTTAATTTTTTTCTGACTTTTAAAAGTTTTTGTTACGTAAAAAGACGCAAAGACAATATTTTAAAACGTTTATTCATTAAAGAGAAGTATTTAAAACTGGTTTTTACTATGACGATGTAAAGAAACCATTTTTATTGGGTTTAGCCTCAAATAAACCACAACCGCCTGTCTGTCTACACTGCCCCTGTATGTCTACAAAACCACATACCACTGTCTACAAAACACATACCACTGTCTACAAAACCCCTGACACTGTCTACAAAACCCCTGTATGTCTACAAAACCCCTGACACTGTCTACAAA
>BLSH010131159.1:578335-592096 GCA_018402905.1 Glandirana rugosa | reverse complement strand
TTAAAAAAAAAAAAAAAAAAAAAAAAAAGAAGAAAAGGAAAAAAGTCTGCTCTGCCCAATTGCAAGTTTACTTTTTACAGTGTTTGCATAAGGGAACACTGCCCTATTCATTGAGCCCTGTGCTTCAAAGACTCCGGAGACACAGAACAGTGAGCTGCTTCATGGGCTTCAGCAAGGAAAGACAATAGGGCTGAATCTTCATAAATCCAGAAGCAAGGCTGGAGATGTGGCGGACTTTCTGAGGATTTGAGCATTTTTTTTTTTTTTTTTTAGAAATTTCAAATCTATGAGCTGGATTCCAAAGATATTCACTGTCTGTGGAGCAAATACAAGAAGAAAGCTCCACTGCTAGGCTGATAAACAGTGTACATACTCGCACACATATAAACTAAAAGTCCCAAAAAAGGGCTCTGCACGCCAAAATGCTAAGTATGAAAATGCATCTTTCCATACGGAATAGTACATAGGAATGTTTACAAGGCCTCTTTTTTTGATCAACCATGACATTATGACCACTAACGGGTAATGTGAATAATATTCGTTATCTTGCTACAATGGCATCTGAATGTGGGTGGGATTTATTAGGCAACCAGTGAACATGTTGAAGTTGATGTAGTGAAGCAGAAAAAATTGGCAAGTGTAAGAATTTGGGCAACTTTGGGCCAAAAGTGCCAAACTGTAATGGCTAGATGACTGGGTCAGAGAAACTTCAAAACTGATACTCTTGTGGAATGTTTCCAGTCTGCAGTGGTCAGGACCTACCAAAACCAGTCCAAGGAAGGAAAACTGGCGAACTGGCGAGAGGGTCTTGTGCAGCCACGGCTCACCTATGAACATGGGAGCGAAGGCTCGCCCGTGTAAATCTACCCAACAAAAGAGCTACTGTAGCTCACATTGCTGAAAAAATGAATGCTGGGGCCAATTGAAAGGTATCAGAACACAGAATGCATTGAGGTTTGTTGCCTATAAGACTGCACAGCTGCAGACTGGTTAGGTTGCCCATGCTGACCTGTGTCTACAACCAAAAGCGCCTACAATGGGCATGTGAGCATCAGATCAGGACCACTGAGCAATGGAAAAAGGTGGTCTGGACTGGAATTCAAGAATGGTTTGAGGAACACAAGGAGTTTGAGGTGTTGACTTGGCCTCTAAATTCTCCAGATCTCAATCCATCTAGGCTCAGTGGGATGTGCTGGAAAAACACGTCTGATCCATGGAGACCCCACATCGCAACTTACAGGACTAAAAGCATAACTCAAATAAAAACTTTTTGTTTAGTTTTGGATAGTGGGGAGAGGGATTAGAACATCCGTGAGTTTTTATTGCAGTCCCATTAAAGAGATTCACCCTCTCTATTTGTCCTGTTTTCCATTATCACTGAAAGTGAAAGTAAAAGAAAATCCCAAATTTTGGATTGTCCCCAGAAAAGTAATACAGAGGGACTCTTCCAGTGAGGACACTAGTTCTAGTGACCTGGGGGTCCCCAAGGAATTCCCTTAAATTGTAAAGATTTCCTTTCACTTCCTGTGAGAAGGAAGTGAATGGAAATCTTTACAATGAGACAGATGGCAGGAAAAATATCTACCAAGTGTTATAACCCTCCCTTGCTCTATCCAAAATTTAAAAAAAAGTTTTGCCGATAGTTAACGTCAAAGAATCTTCTCCAGATGGGTTGGTGCCAGCTCCCACATCATACCCTTCGGAGGTCTAGTAGAGCCTGTGCCTTGACAGGTTATGGTGGGTGACCATAATGTTATAGGTATAGTATGCACTCAAAGGACAGAGATGCCATAAAAGCTGTGCCAAAACGTCAGCGCATGAAACCTATTATATTGTTGTCTTTGGAGGCCTTTGGAGTGCCTACTATACCTGTTTTTACATTTTTGGTTTTGCGTGGAGCACCACAGCACTGATCTTGGATGGAGTGCTGATACTAACAAATGACAACTGCCCCAACCTATAACTGACCTGAACAGCAAGGAGCACATGAAAGGGCGACACATTTCAAACGCATGATGATTTGGGGAGCTGTGTCATCTGCTGGTGTTGGTCCACTGTGTTTTATCAAGTCCAAAGTCAACACACAACCCTCTACCAGGAAATTCTAGAGCCCCTAACGCTTCCCTCTGCTGACCAGCTTTATGGAGATGCTGATTTCATTTTCCAGCAGGACTTGGCACCTGCCCACACTGCCAATACCTGGTTTAATAATCATAGCATCAACTGCGCTTGATTGGCCAGCAAACTCACCTGACCTAAACCCCATAGAGAATCTGTGGGGTACTGTCAAGAGGAAGATGAGAGACACCAAACCCAACAATGCAAATGAGCTGAAGACCACTATCAAAGCAACCTGGGCTTCCATAACCCCTCAGCAGTGCCACAGGCTGATCGCTTCCATGCAATGCCACATTGATGCAGTAATTTACGCAGTAAAAAAAAAAAGGAGCCCCGACCAAGTATTGAGTGCATACTATACTGTACATGGTCATACTTTTCAGTAACAACAAAAAAAGAGCAGTATACCGCGCTAGAGTCTTAGTAGAAAGCAGCAACTTGATATACACAATTGATATATAGACTAGATAGCTGGATTAAGCCGCGCTAAAAATATGGAGAAAAGTACAAGTGATGATAGTACTAGAGCTTATACAACAATGGTAACAATGACAATTGGTGAGACCACAGCATAGACAAAAGTCCAATCCACCAAATAGCCCGTGGGTATGTATCCTAGATGTTAGCGTAGTACCCAGCTTATATCAAAAGTCCATATAAGTGTCCTAGTGGTAAAATTCACCAGTCGTGCCAGAGACAAGCCGTGCAAACCACCACCACCATCAGAGGCTTACCAGATGGACATAGGGGGAGCGCCCATAAATAGACCCAACCGGGGCACAGAAGTCATCAGCGAGTCTCCTCCACCAAGTTTTCAAACACCCCTCGTTCGTCAGATGGACACAGACGTAGCAGACGGTTTCCCCAAAAATATAAAAATCTCACATAGCGTAATACTGTAAATTAGTTTATTGAAACGCTAAAAGAAATGTACTCACATTATTCACAAAAGATTGCGCAATCAAAGGACTCACAGAAGCCGGCATATTGTTCGAGAACAAAGAGACAACAAACGGTGACGTCAGCGCGCCCTCCCGACGTACATTTCGTCATCAAAAGATCCCCTGGATGACGTCTTTTGATGATGATTCTCAATTAACATTCGTGAAGCGGCAATTGAAATAACAAAATGCAGGGCACATTATCATCTTTTTAATAGCGAAATTACCAGAAGTGGTCCAAAGGGTGACGCACCAAAAATTAACTTGCTTTTTAGACTCTCCTGGTACGCCACTACGTTCCAATTTGTCGAACGACAATTTTTATCTAGCCAGTACGCTTTACAAAATCATGGACACGCGCTAGTTTTGAGAAGAATCAGAAGTGTGGCCGTACAACAATCGAACCGTGTGTACGACGAGGCTTAAGGGTGCACACATAGAACAACAGTGACTGTCTCTAAAAAACTTGAAACATTCCCCTACAATTCTTTTACAGGCAAAATAAATATCTTACATTGGTCGTGTTTTATAGTGTGTTGAAACTGTATACTTCTTTATGAACCACCCTGTATACACAATACACACACACATCTATCCATGTAAGCTCAAACGGGCCCTCTTATTCCTCCTGTATTGAATTGTATTGATAGGCCTCATACACACGGGCATATTAAAAAAAATAAGTAAAATGGGCCCGACATCAGGGACAAAAAATCTGCGTTTTTTTTTTGGCGTTTTGCATTGGGCGTTAATGAGCGTTAGTGAGCGTCAGTATCAATAGGTGTTTTTTTTAAAAAAACCAAAACATTCTTCTGCTATTTTTTAACCTGAAAACACCGGCATCAAAAACGCCGGGACGGCGTTAATGCGCATTAGTGAGTGTTTTGCTAGCTCTGCGTCAAAAAGTTACAGCTTCGCAATGCGCTGGCCGTGGGTTCTACTTTCAGCAACGCCGATGCCATCTACAGCTCAAAAACAATGGAGTTTTCATGGGGCCATTGAATAACATGGAGAGCTATAAAAAAACGCCCGTGTGTATGAGGCCTAATTGTACTGTCTGCCCTAATGTTGTAAAGCTCTGCGCAATCTGTGAGTGCTATATAAATCCTGTATAATAATAATAATGAAGATATGCAGTATATACGGTATACATATATTGTACATTTATCACACACACACTTCAAAAATAAACAGCCCGAAGGCAGAAAGTGTGAAGTTGTATTCCGTCATAACGAGCAGACCATAAAACTATTTATGCACATTTTATTTTGTAACTTAAGCCGCCAAACTGGGAGTGGCAGAACATGCAGTTACGCAGACTCGTATCGCACTTTAGAGGGATGGAAACTGCAAAGCCATTTAATTCATAGAAGGCCTGAGCTCCTTCCCCTCCCCTATCTTGTTCCATAAATCACTCTGGCAGGTAGCTGGGAAGCAGCTGCTAATGATAGCTTTACTCTGGAGCAGAGGAAGTCACCTTTTAACCCAGCCTGCTGTTGTTTGTCTTTTAAAACTGGGACAAAAGAACAGATGGGAACGGAATACCAACTGTTGAAAGGATCTGGTCAGCAATCCTGAAAAGACCCTCCAACACACACCTCTCCAATGACCAGTCTGCAGGCAGCATAATGAGCAGAGAACATAAGCAGGCTGCTTCCCTAATGAATTATTGCTTAGCTATCCAGTTGTCTCTCACTATCACAAACCTTTCAAGTGCACTTGATATTCCTGCGGAGGAAGAGAGGGTGTTACATTTTGAAAAGGGAAGCAGATGACTCACTGATTCAACACCGCGGATAATATGCTCCTCCCTTGTATTGCCTTGACCTTGGTTGATCTGACCACTAAGATCATGTTCGCTTTACTTTTACAATGATTCATCTACTGCAGTGGAGTGGAATGTGATGCTGCCTTAAGGGCAGAAGCATTTTTTTTTTAATCCAGCTTCCAGATGAGTAAAAATGATTTTACTCTGACCTGATGCATCACCGCTAAAGCTGCAGTTAAGGCTGCCAAGTGAGCCATATTAATGCTGTGAAAATACACAAAACGTTTGGTAATCCTGCACCTTCTATGAGCAACGTGTGTACAAACTGGGCAGAAACAGAAGGGGGCACCGCCACATTACAGCCCCCTCAAATACCCTAGATCTTAAAAAAAATCAGAGGGCGTGCCAATGGAGAGAAACACAATCACTCTCGGCAGCTATTAACAGGACAAGGAAACAGTTTTACAGTTTAAGGCCCCATACACACGGACATTTTTTACCACCGTGGTTTTTGCAGCTCTCCATGTTATTCAATGGCCCCATAAAAATGCTGACATTTTTGAGCTGTAGATAGCGTCAGCGTTTGTGAACTGAATGCAGAACCCATGGCCAGCGCTTTCTGTAGCTGCAGTGTTAGAGCGTTTTTGACGCTGAGCTGGCAAAACGTTCACTAACACGCATTAATGCCGTAGCGAGGTTAACCGGCGTTTCTAGCGCCGACGTTTTCAGGTTAAAAAATAGCAGAGGAATATTTTTTTTTTAAACAAAACGCGAGGTAGCGATGACGCTCACTAACGCGCATTAACGGCGATGCAAAATGCCAACAAAATCGGGTTTTTAATCAGAGAAAAAAGTGCAGCGCTGGCAAAAAGGAAGTCCTTAATAGAAAGCACCCAGTGCCTAAATGCCGGTGATCAGATGATTAAAGTGCTTCAGTGCCACTCCACCTCCACCAGTAATCTTAGCAGCTCACCTCACTTATCTGGCTCTTATGATAGGAGCCAAATAGCGCATGTTTTCCCAATCATGGATGGAACTTCATCCGCCGATGAAGTTCCGGTCTTTGGAACGCAATGCGTCCGGAAACAGGAAGTGACGTCACCCGCGACCATCGCTGTCTCCAGGACAGAACGTCCTATTGTTTGTACCATGCATGAAGCTATGCACTGGGCTACAGGGCTGTGTTTGTGAGTACACTTATTTTAAATAAAGCAGGATTTGATATATTCTATACGGAGAGCACTAGATGTTATTTCCTTTTATTTTTATGATGCCAATGATTGATCCTCTGCCTGAGAGGTCGTTCTGATGAACATCTTTATACAAGCCAGCATCTGTCCATTATTGGGACAACATGCGCTATTTGGCTCCTGTCATAAGAGCCAGATAAGTGAGGTGAGCTGCTAAGATTACTGGTGGAGGTGGAGTGGCACTGAAGCACTTTAATCATCTGATCACCGGCATTTAGGCACTGGCCTTTCTATTAAGGACTTCTTTTTTACCAGCTCTGCACTTTTTTCTCTGATTGGACTTTCTAGATATAGGATTTGTATAAATTGCTTATAGTGTACAGCTTCTTATCTTATGAGAGACTGCACTGATTGATTTTTATTACTAAAATCGTGTTTTTGATGCAGATTTTTTCCTGATGTCGGTCCCGAGGTTACAGCTTATTTTTTTTAATACGCCCATGTGTATGGGGCTTACAGCAAAACTCCAGAAATGTTATTTACGTTTTGCACAAAGCTGGGTACTGTACCCCTTCCAAGGTTTACTTCTGTATTTGCCCCTGTTCCATCAGAGTAGGCGACCCGTCAAATCTGGTAATGGAAGTGACCATTTTGGTACACCCCACACTCGTCCGCAGTAAGACTACAGTTAGAAGGCGGCAGTGGGCATCTTTTTACACCCACCGAAGTCTTGCATTTGACACTTATTTTTATGAGTAAACTGAGCTATACAGCATTTTGAAATCGGTCTCCCTGTTTTAAAGTTGAGTAAAAGCAGAGGTGTTCTGTCAGATTTGCAAATCTGTGGGATCAGCAGGCTTGTTGCTGCTTTTCAAATTCAACATCAGAAAGTGTCACAGAACACTAAATACTGTATTTCACTGTATAATCTCAGTTTACTGGTAAAAATAAGTGTCAAATGCAAGTCTTCGGTGGGGGTAAAAAGATGTCTGTTTGCGGACTTCTAACTGTAGGCTTACTGAGTGAGGGGTGTATCAAGATGGCCGCGACGGAACGTCACTTCCGTTACAAGATTTGATGGGTTGCCGATTCTGACGGAACACCCCCATTGATGAGACGTCCACTTGATGTCCTGGAAATCCCAAATTTGACAGTTGTCAGAGGAATAGTTCCCCTGAAGGAAAGATTTCCCCTTACTTCCTTGTTCCCCAGAAGGACACAACACAAGTATGTACACAGCTGGCCTTTCATGCATAGATTTCTTCTGAGCACCCTGCAGGCTGAAGGAAGAACTGTAAGGCCGGGTTCACAAATGTGAAAATTGGATGCGGTTTTCACCGCATCCAATTCACATGACATGCGATTGTGACTCTCTCTCAATGGAGCTGGTTCACGCAAGTCCGGGGCGGCGGGGTGCAGTTCCTAAAAGGGTCCTGTGCACATGCGAATTCAGGCAAAAATTTGGACCTGAATCGCACTTGAACCGGTTTACAGAAACATACCGGACCCCGGGCTGGAAACCACGGCCACACATCTGTGAACCCGGCCTAAAAGATTTTTCTACCCACACTAAATAGCACAACTTCTCCCATAACAGCCAATCAGTAACTGCAGCTGAATGACTGACAATTTTCCGACCAGCTACTTCACTCTTTCGATCAAAGTTTATTGAGCTGGGGGGTTCTAGCAGGGCCACCCACTAATCCAATCTCCCCAGATTAATCAGGAAACGGACAATATTTGATCCATGCATGGCCAGTCTAATGCCTGGTACACACAATGAGATTATCGGACGATTAATCGACCATTTTTTTTTTTTTTTGCATGCTAGTATCATATTGAAAATGAAGAGTTTACCAAAGTTAGGAAAATCCTCGTTCGACAGAATAAAAATATCACAATAACTGATGTGATGTGTTGTAGTATATTTGTATTGTATTTTTGACAACTGCACAGATTAAAATGAAAATCATACAATCTGGTATTGTACAAGAAAAAATTTCCTGCTTGTTCCATAGGATAATTTTGCAAATGTGGTGACCGGCTCTTGAAAGCTGTGTACCAACGATCAAATTGTTGTACGATCGCCTCGAAACCGGTATTTTTTCGTACGATTTTCTGATCGCGTGTACGAGCCATAACGCCATAACGCCTCATACACACCAGTTTTTTTTTTTTTCAACCCAGCAGGGCTGAATCAAAAAAGAAACGGACAGCTCAGGAGGGGCCTCTGTACTATCCGAGCGATCTCCCCTGCTGTTCTATTGTGTTCTGACAGGGGGGCGACCACCCCCCCCAAAACAATCCGGTCAGCACTTTCAGCCACTGGCCGAGTGCACTGATCAGGAGCTGATCGGCAGACTTTTTTCGGTCATGGTCCTTCTTCAACAGAAGCCTATTGAACAGGCTGAGAACTGCAAATTATGTTAATCTATATGTTATGTTAAAATATATTGTCGCAAAAAACAGAAGTAATATAAGATTACTTTTGTCAGGAGGAAAGGCGTCTAGGAGACATGGCTAAACGTCTAGTGTGCATGAGGCCTAAGAGTCGCACTTGTGTGTTTGCATTTTCATGCTTTTTTAAAATGTGTTTTCATTAACTCCCATTGAAGTCTATGGGGTCAAAAGAAGGTGTAAACTGGTCCCCATAGATAATAATGGGATTCCTCATATTGTGCATTATCGTGAAGCATTGCAAATAACACAGTTGTGGATAGGGACCAGTTTTTTTAAACCTAAAGCAGTGGTTCTCAACCTCAGCCCTCATGTACCCCCAAACAGGCCATGTTTTTAGGTTTTCCTTTACTTTGCACAGCTGCTTTAAATCAATATCAATGACATGGTATTGATAAGAGCTGTTTTATCTAAGGGAAGTTCCCAAACATGGCCTGTTGGGGGTACTTGAGGACTGAGAACCACTGACCTAAACATAAACATATCCCTTCCACAAAAGATACAAAACAGTATTTTGTGTGGGGCTCAATCATACCGACCTAATGTTTGCATTGAATATAGGTACAAGGTACATTTTGGCTGCTCTCACATGCGTTTTGTCATTTGGGTCAACTGAAAGGGCAGCCTTTAAAAATGCAAAGTGCAGGTTAACGTAACCAAGGTAGTAGATATCCTGTCATAAAATATACAAGCTGCCACTAACCAGGAAGAAGCAAAGGAAAATGGAATTCTTACTTTCCTTTCACTTATTTGCTGCATGATCCATCTCTCGGAAGTCCCGAAGTTAGACACATGGGACTGGCATTATCAGGAGGCCAACAATTGAAGGCCACATATCTGTCTTATTACAGGTAGATATGGGCTCAGGCGTGTTCGGATCATACCCGCCAGGAAGCCATCACTGCACACCTCCAATCAATAATTTGGCCCCCTGTATCACCTGCAATACATGGCTGATCCTGCCAGTTTCTACCCTCCCCTCTGTACTTTGACCACGATGTATCAGGGCTGCTGTGCCCTGACATCGTAGTCAAAGTACGTGCCTCTGTCAGCCGCAGATCTGCTGTGTCTCCTGTGTGCTCTCTTCCGTCCTCTCCCCCATCCTCTCTCTGACTGTCAGCTCCGTGTCTGCGCCGCCCCCTCCCGTTCTGCTGCTCAAATGACTATATTTAATACAATCCTCTGTTTTTTAATGTAATGGCTCCCAGTGACTGTGCTTTATAAAAATAATGCTGTATATACCTTGTTTACAGAGCGCCGATCGGAGCTCATTGACCTCTCTCGTCCCAACAGATGCAACGGGCAGGGCCACCTCTCTTCTCCTCCCCTCCTGACACCTCGCCCGCTGCATCTTTCGGGCCGAGAGAGGCGGCAGGTCAATGAGCGCCAATCAGCCCTCTGTAAACAAGGTATATACAGCATTGTTTTTATAAAGCACAGTCACAGGGGGCCATTACAGAAAAAAACAGAGAGGATAGTGTAAAGTTACATTGGTGGGTTAAACAACCACATTAATTACAGGTGTAGTTTAAAGGATAAGTTTCACTTTTGGGAACATGTTACATGTTCAACCCCTTTTTAGGGTGGAACATGTAACGTGTTCCCAATGCTGCAGCCGCTGCCCAATCCCCCTCCCCCCGTGACAGCAGTACGGGGAGAGGTTCCCTGTACCAGTTGCCACTTTTTTAAATCAGTGCGACCGTGGGGGGCTCTGCCCACATGGCCGCTGCATTCATTTACATAGCTCTGTGTGTGAATGAACTACAAGCCCTGACATCCTTTGCTGCTGTCGGCTTGAAGTTCTCAATAAACTACCATGGTTCTGTGGAGTGCCGTGGTAGTTCAATGAGTCTTCCTGTCAATGTATGTGCTTGCCCTGTACAGGCACACAGATACAATGACAGATCTGCAGTAAAGCTGCAAAAAATGTGCCTTGTTTGATTTTTTTTTTTGCAGAAAAGTGAACTTATCATTTAATACATCAACATGCATACATGAAAAAAAGAAGCCACAAGGATTCCAATCAACATGCCTCACCTTGAATAAATATAAAATCAAAAACTATTGAAAATAAATGAGACTTTTAAGGGATACAAATAGTCGGCACCATTGGGAAAATGTTAAAAACACAATTATTCAGTACAAAAGATTTTATCAAAAAAAGAGAACACCTAAAAAAGTGCTATATATAAAACAGACTTCCAGAAATCAATATGGCGGGTGGTGGGGCCGAGTCCCGATGTCTGTGTCAATGGACGCAGCAGTGGACTCGGGAGCGAGCCCGCACGGGTACACCCTTGGAATGCAGCTTTCCGTGGGGACACCAGATGAAGAGGAGAGGAGCCCAGAGCGCTGGCGGGGGACCCCAGAAGAAGAGGATTAGGGCTGCTCTGTGCAAAACCATTGCACAGAGCAGGTAAGTATAGGCATATTTGTTATTTTTATGCAAAAAAAAATAAAAAATCGAAGGCATGGAAAAAGCAACATCAAAACAGGGATCCACTTTAGTAGCGCAGTCCTGCATTAACTGTCTCCATGGTGCAATACCTGAAAAGTCCCATTTATCTCAATAGACTTTGATATTTTAATGCATGTGTTGTGATGAGGGGACCTGAAAAGGCAGGTTCTGTGTTCTGGCATTTTATTGGGTTCAGCAAAGACAGAAATGAACCTTGAGGTATCAGCGGTAACTTAATCAGATACTGGATTGCTCAGAGGGTGGGTGGGGATCTGCAGTAGAAATTCTGAATGACAGGGAGAGAGAAGAATGTGCAGACATTTATAGCTATACAGAGTAGAAAGGTGGCACACGTAGTTCATAACGGCTCTGCAATGAATTACGAACTAAATGATTACATGGGGGCACCATAAAAATCAATGTGCACAACTAATTCTGGCCATACAGCGTTAGATTAGGCTATAGTTACGGGGGCACAAGGGGTGGCCAGTGGAGGATCAGTAGATTCTCACCAGTGGTACTAAACACTGCTTGCAAACTCTTAGACCCATTTCACACTGGGTTAGCTGCGCTTTACCGCTGTTTAAGCAGCGCTTTTCGTCACTAGCGGGGCGCTTTCAAGAAAAGGTTAAGAACGGGTTAAAAGTGCCTGTGTTTTTTCCCATCCCGCAAGCACACCGCCCCAGTGTGAAAGCACTCGGGCAGCATTGGGAGGCAGTTTTCAGGCGCTATTTTTAGCGCTAAAATGCCTGAAAACTGCTCAGTGTGAAAAGGGTCTTAGTACGAACAGCAGCAGCTGTCGGTGGCTATACTCTATACAAATCAATGGCTGGCACTGAGTGCTTTTTGCATATACCTGCTCAGAGCCTCCAACCACCCCTGGATGAAGCCAGTGTGTGTCCACAGACAGAGTTTCTGAGGAGTTTTGGCTGCGCACACACTGGCCGCAGCTAAACAACCAGTTTGTATATGGTCATAGCACAAAGTGTTGCTGCATCCAGAGATGGAGTTTAGCAGCCTTTGAATGCAGCAAACTATCCAGCCCTTGCCGTCCATGTGAATGTAGCCTTAAAGCAGTAGTAAACCGCCTGGGAAAAAAAAATCCTGCCAGACAATAGCATAATATGTTGGTATGCATCGCATACTAACACATTATGAAATACTTACCTTAGAATGAGGCCCCAGCCGTCCGACACGGTCAGCGCTGAGGGAGCTGACATGATGGTCCTCTTCTTTCTTCCGGGTACGCGGCTCCGGCGCTGTGAGTGGCGCGGGAGTTCTTTGTTCCGGCAGCCAGCTCTGATATTCCAGTCGCCTCCGCCGGATCATCAGAACGCATGTGCTGCTAATGTCAGCGGCTGCATGCAGGGCGAATATCTCCTAAACCATGTAGGTTTAATAGATATTCATTTTACCTACAGGTAAGCCTTATTATAGGCTTACCTGTAGGTAAAAATAGTACTTGGGGGTTTACTACCGCTTTAACATTCGAACATTCATACGAAATTCTGAAACATTGTTCATCAGAGCATTTGAAGCTAATTTGGTTTGAAAGTCCTTCAAAATTTAGTTTGATTGTCTTGCCAATGTCTTAAATTTTAGCCTTTGCGTTTGGGGTGCACAGATCAAACAGGCACTCTCTATCGCTATAATGAAATACAAGCAAATTTATTTTTAAGTATATTGTATGATTTAGGCTCGGTTCACACTAGTCCGACTCCAAAGTCGCGTGACTTTCAGTGCAACTTTGGAGACCGACTTTGAGGTGACTTTTTATACTCCGTGGCATTGAAGTCGGACCAAAGTAGTGCAGGAACCTTTACTAAAGTCAGACAGACTTGTGCAGTATTAGGATGGCTTTCATAGGGAAACATTGAATTTCACATGTCATCCGGCTTGGAGCCTCACAAGTTGGGTCCTATGTTGCACCAGTGTGAATGGAGTCTTAGAAGAATATTCATATATACATTATACGTACATCAGTTTTCTTAGAACAGGCACATTACTTATCTGTAAATGGATCACAGTAAGGCCGAGTTCACACTGGCATTATAAGCAGGCGTTTGAAGGGCATTGAAAACGCCCCACAAACGCCTATGCAAATGATACAATAGACAGCACATAGTGCTATTCACATTACAAAAAGATTAAGGGTTAGCGCCACTTCAATTTAAAATTGAACCCTCATGTTGACTTAGGAGGCGTTTGAAGCCCTTCAACGTCTCCCATTAAAGTTTATAGTAACGCGCAGCAAATGCTCTGGCAGGCGTTTGTGGCGCAGTTGAGGGGTGTTGAAATAAGTTTATTTCTGTCACTTTCTATTGTGGAGCAGTCTTAACGTGCCTTAACCAGGGTGGACAAAAAATCAATGATTTTTTGTAAAAAAAAAGCTAAAAAAAAAAAAATCTGATTTTTAAACTTAACCACTTGCCGACCGTGTAACGTAGTTACACGTCGGCAAGTGGCACCCATTGTTGTGGGAGGACGGGACCAATTCCGTGCAATTCTGACGAGGTGTTATCTTTCACTGTCTTTATTTGAATAAAGTTGTGGGGAGTTGACGCGGTGTTTGCGGACGGTCTCGTAAACGACGCGCAATGATATTTGAAATTACCCTCTGCAACTTCCCGAAGTTTGCGGAGGATTCAGTTGTACTCCCAAGTTAAAATTTAACTTCACCGCGATTGGGAATTAGAAAAACATTACACTTATCGTGATACACGACAGATAACATAGTAAACGTATCCGCAAACACCCCGCAAAAGTTACGGGAAGTTTGCGGACGAATATTACGGTCACACTTGAGCCGGAATGACACTAGGTAAATGT
>BLSH010131159.1:511844-529464 GCA_018402905.1 Glandirana rugosa | reverse complement strand
AGCATTTCTGGTGTCGTCAGACAGCTCCTTTGTCTTTACCATTGTCACACATGAAGAGGGAATAACAGGTGGCTTTTTATAAAACCAAAATGTTCATTTATTGGCTAATTTGGGTCACATGGGTGGAGGCAATTCATCACAGGTGATCCTCATTTGAGATCTGCAACAGGTGAGCCAAATTGGGTTTCCATACTGATTTGCAGCAAAGGGTGCCAATACCACTGACAAGGCAAGCATTATGGTTTTCTCTGTTTTCCTCATAATGTTTATCTTTTTAAATGTTATTTATCATTTACAGTTTTTTGTCAAACACAAGCTATCTGTAGTAATATGTTGGTTAATTTGATACATTTCCTTCAGTAGATATTCCACAATATGTACATAAACTTCATGGGTGCCAATAATGGTGAGCAGGACTGTATGTACCTGAATACATCTTGATATTAGGCACCAGTAATCCCCACCTCAGCCGTATCAAACTTCAAAGGGAGGGGAACTACGCTGAGATAACCAGAGTGCTACTGTTTTCTGTAAGGCCTCATGGACACTGGACGTTTTTTCGGCTGCCCTAGGGGCGCTGGATGCTTTTTCTGCTGCCCCTAGGGGCGCTGGACATTTTTTCTGCTGCCCCTAGGTGTGCTGGACTTTTTTCTGCTGCCCCTAGGGGCGCTGGATGTTTTTTTCTGCTGCCCCTAGGGGTGCTAGATGTTTTTTCTGCTGCCCCTAGGGGCGCTGGACTTTTTTCTGCTGCCCCTAGGGGTGCTAGACGTTTTTTCTGCTGCCCATAGGGGCGCTGGACGTTTTTTCTGCTGCCCCTAGCGGCGCTGGATGTTTTTTCTGCTGCCCCTAGGGGCGCTGGACTTTTTTCTGCTGCCCCTAGGGGCGCTGGACTTTTTTCTGCTGCCCCTAGGGGCGCTGGACTTTTTTCTGTTGCCCCTAGGGGCGCTGGACATTTTTTCTGCTGCCCCTAGCGGTGCTGGGCGTTTTTTCTGCTACCCCTAGGGGCGTTGGTCATTTTTTTATTACTCCTGCCTCTAAACGTCCCTGCATGTTAGCTTATGTGGCCATGCACACATAGGAGTTTAAAGGCATTTAGAGGCGGAAAAAATCCTGCAGCCAGCGAGTCAAGGAGTAGCGGTTTCGGTAGAAAAAAAAAGCATGATGAGCCTAAATGCATGTAAACAAGCCTAAGCGCTAGGGGCGTTTAGGGTTTCAGCGGCAATTCATTTAATTGGCAAGAATAAATTATTATTCTTGGCAATTAAATGAATTAACGCCCAAACGCTTGACGTGCCTAAACATTACATGAGTTTACAAGCGTCAAGCGTGTTTTTCAGCCAACATTCTGCTGCCAGGAGGAAAGGAGCTTAGGAGAGTTAGCAAAATGTCCAATGCGCACGCAGACTTAAGGCAGCCACAGACAGCTCAAATCTTGGCCAGTTCAGCAGGGACCAGCGGAGATTTGAACCATGTATGTGCAGACTGATTGTACTTAAGTCAATCAATTGAGGAACTTGGGTACAACCAGCCTGTCAGGTTTTTCTTGCAACTATTGCCAGTGGCTATAGCCGCTAGCAATAATCACTTTGTGACTACAACCCCTCCCCCCCATAAACACCTTTCTTTCCTGCAACCATCACAACATCTATGGCTGGCTTTAGTGTGCAAATGCTTATGGCAGAAGACAGCACAATTATGACCTTATCAGTCTTCTGCTTTGTCTAATCATAGGCTGTGTTGATGGGGAAATTGAGCGTCTTTCTTTACTGCAACCCGTGGTAACAGAAAGGAAAACGCTCCATCTATGGCTGGCCTTACTCTGCCCTGCTGTTTAATTAGGGTTTAAAGGAGAAGTACAGCCAAAGTTTGTTTGGCTGCACTTCTCCAGTGGATCACAGAAATACAGATCGTTCTGCACTCCTGTGCCCCGTTTTCTGAAGCCGCTGTTGGCTAACATCACAGAGCCAGCCAGTCCAGATGGAAAGATCGCAACCATATGGTCGAGATCTCCCACACGCTTGGACCGGCACCCGGCCCCGGCTCTCAGCGAGCCGCTGAGAGCCTGAGCCAGCCGCTCCCGCCCAGCGCTCCAGTGAGCGGGGTGAGCAGAGCAGAAAGCCGGTGACTGACATTCACCAGCTCTCTGCTCAGGGAGCCCTGAGAACCGAGCGATCAGTGGTGTTTGATCGATCAGTTCTCAGCCTTAGAGCCGGCGGGGGACCGATGCTGCATCCACCTAGGTAGGTATGATTACATTTTTTTTTTCATACTTCTGTTTTAAACAGCAGAGCGCAAAGTTTGGATTTCGGCTAGAGATGAGTTCGGAGTATGCCCAATCTCATCTCCACTGGCATGAGTGAATGGGTCACAAGATTGGCTCAATAAAGTAAAAATTCATTCTGCAGATAAAAAAGGTGCTGCAGATAAAACGTGTTGAAAGTATTTAGCCATTTAGTTGACCTTCAGGTATGAAAATACAGCTAAAGAGACATATTTTTTTGAATGCAAAAATGTAAGTAGTCTCTATGTAGAGGGTTTTTGATTCTTTTTTGGCCCACTCCTTTATAACTTGAAAGGTTATGTTCTCTTGTAATGCAACCTGTATCATACAGCTGTGTCAGATGCCAGCGACAGCTCACGACAAAGCACTTGTGGTCATACCGCAGACAATGCAGGGACGCGGCACATCAGGCCCACAGGTTCAATAGAAGGCATTTCAAGAACAACATGTGCAGGAAGTTCTTCTTGTGTCCTTATTGTCTACAAAGCTGACCAAAATACGTAATGCAAAGGAAATCGGTAAGCAAAGAAAACAGGAAGAGCTGGAAGTTTATTTTTAACATGTTTGGGTGTGTATGGTGCATTTTGGGAAGACTTCTTCCCAATGAGTTGTCAGTAAGTTCAATGTCAAAGTCAAGGCTAAAATGGAAAAAAAAAAAATTCTACAGTATTTTACTACCTTTTATTCACTACAATAAATAAGAAGAATTCTAAATAGGAGAAATTGTAAGGATACGCTGTTACAGCTCCAGTACTATAACTTTTTTTTTTTTTAGGGCCGGTTCACACAGGGGCGACATGAGTCGCCCCAAGTCGCTTGACATCTGAAATCCCATTGAAGTGAATGGGAGTCGTCTTAATGTACACTACTGAAGTCCCTCCGACTTCAGGAAAGGTTCCTGTACTACTTCAAGGCAACTTCCATCCGACTTGTGCCCATAGAATTCAATGGAAGTCGTCTCCAAGTCGGATCCCCATCTATATTGAAGTGATTTTACAGGAAACAGAAAAGAATTTACACAAGTACTCCCCCTGAATTACCCAGGCAAACCCCCTCCCTCCCTTCTCTGATTGGCCACAGGCAAAGTCGCCTGGCATGGAGTCACGTTGTAAGTCGCCCAAAGTCGCCTTGAAGTCACCTAGCAAAATTGCGATGAAGTCGTCTTACAAAGTCGCACTGAAGTCGGATCGCCCCGTGTGAATGCGGGCTAATATTCTGTTAAGCATACACTTTTCAAACTATACAAAAAAAGGTCAAAACTGCAATTCTGTAACTTTTATGCTCTTAAAAACAATTCAGGTCTCAGGGTCTGTTCACACCTGAGCAATCTAAAGTTTCACACCAGATGAGCTTCAATGCTCGACCCTAGGATTTCCATTATATTCACTGGTGCATGTCCAGACTTGAGTGTAGTGTTGCTTGAAACTCGGCATTCGAAAAAGTACATACATTTCTTTTGGAGAGTCACGCAATTTTGGCTCCAATAGATTTCAATGGGAGAGCCTGAAACCGTGCAAAATGAGTGCAACACCCATTTTTCCCCAGGTTTTCTTGCCTAGTAACTAGCTTTCCGTTAGCTAAAAATAGAAAATAGCCTGAAACAAGCAAAAAAAAAAAAATAATAATCTGTACACACACTATAAGGCCTCATGCCTTAAAAACGCCAGCGCTACAGCAGCGCTAAAAACGTCAGTTTGGCCGCAACTTTACATTAGTGTTTTCGGCGTTAGTGTTTTTTGGGTGTTTTATCATTAAAAACACTCCCTATAATGTAAAAATGCCTAAAAACGTCAAGCACAATGTTTTTCGTATTTACAGCTCATTTTTACTGCTCCAGGAAGCACAGGATTCCAGGACTTTTTCCAAATCATTGAATTTTATCCACCCTGCAACTGTCAATGTGTTAAGGTTTTTTGGCTCTCAGAGATATGATAATGTATGAACTAAGAGATGATAATTAGCAAATTAGCAGCTCTCTGACACTGAACACCCAGCAGATTTTTAAGTCTGCACGGTTCTATCCTTTCCAAGTGTTGCGTGATGGACAGCAGCTCTAAAGCCAACCATGCATGCATCGAAATTCAGCCAGTTCAACAGGGATCAGCCAGATTTAGATCCATGTATGGGCTATCTGGTTGTACACAAGTCGATCTATCGACTGACTTGTGTACAACCAGGGTTTTTACCAAACGATCATACTGCAGCCAGCAATACTGATCATTGTGTTCTGCCGGTGGAGAGGCCTTCCTGTCTGCAGAACAATACAATGGCACAGTGACAGGATTCCCCCATTCACATTGAATGTGTGGATGGGGAAATTGGTTCATTTTTTGTGTATGTATAATGTATGGCCTGCCTTCCAACTTCCCTAAACCAGTTTAAGCAATCACAATGAATATCTAGGCCAAGTTTTTTCAATCCCATCCACTATCTTACGCAGGAGAGAAAAACGGATAACAGTAGTTATGTGGCCAGTCCCTCATAGGAGAGCATGTAAATGTTTTGTGGAAGTTGAACGTGAAGATCAGTGGACTGACCACTACTACCTCTACTAACCTTTGCAGCCATTGGTGGCAGTTGATGCACTTCCCATAATCTCTATAATGGATAAAGGTTACTGCAGGGCAAATGGTTAGCATAATCCTACTCATCAGCAGACCATAAGGCTCCTTTCACATGTGTGGAGTCCGTTTTGATGGACTCCGCTGCTCATCGGGGATCGATCCGCTGATCCCCGCTGAGCCGCCGGATGACAGATCCGTCTCCGCTCACTGTGCAGAGGCGGATGTCAGAGCCCCTGCTCTCCTCTATGGGGTTCGGATGAAAATGGATCTGCCTGTCCGTTTTCCTCTGATCCGCAAGACGGATGGAAAATAGGGTTTCCATCCGTCTGGATTTAGCGGATTGGATGTCAGTGGACATGTCACCGCTGACATCCGTCTCTCCATAGAGGAGAATGGAGCGTCCGTTCAGGTCCTGACAGGCGGACCTGAACAGTCCATACGTGTGAAAGGACCCTAAACAAACTGGGAGCACTCTGAGATGCTTACTGCCTGACGATGCTTTTAATAAAAGTACATTGAAATTCTCTGTCTTTGCTCTGAAATACAGTCAGTCTAACCAGCCCATTGGGGTCTATTTACTTAATAAAAATTGCATAGTTGTTTGCCCCATGCATCTGCATGAATAGGGTAAACATGAATGTTATTCAGGCTCGGTTCACATTACTGCGATGCAACTTTGATGTGATTTATAATGTAATGTGGTGCAACTTTTATGCAACTTTGCATATTCTATGAGACCAAGCCGCATTGTAAATTGCACCGAAGTAGTGAAGGAACTTTTTCCAAAATTGTCCCATTCTTAAATTAATTAGAATGGCACCCATTAAAAACAACAAGATTTCCTTGTCATGCGATTCAGTGTGACTCAAATTGCACTAGTGCAGTGGTTCTCAACTCTGGTCCTCGGGACCCCCCCAACAGGCCAGGTTTGCAGGATAACTGAAATACATCACAGGTGATATCATTTGCTGCTCAGTGATTGCAGTGTTCTATCTGCATCTCCCCAAGGTAATACTTAAAATCTGGCCTGTTGGTGGGTCCTGAGGACAGGAGTTGAGAACCACTGCACTAGTGTGAACCAGGCCTTAGGCTATTTCCTCTTGTGAATCAATGTCACTGGTAGTGTCAGTGTCATTTAATGTCAGATTGCCTGCCACACTATCACAGTCACATATACAAGTCGCTGATCACCGCCATTACCAGCATATATTTAAAAAAAATCTATTCCAGGATATATACCATAGTTTGTAGATGTTATAACTTTCACACAAACCAATCAATATACACTTAGGGCACTTTCACACTGGGGCAGGGGGACGGTAGCGGTAAAGCACTGCTAGTTTCAGCGGAACTTTTCCGCTGTTATAGTGACGCTATGGCACCACCACGCTTCCGAGACGGTGTGCACCCGCTTTGGAAGCACTTACACCTTTCAATGGCACTCTGGCTTTCACACTGGGGTGGATGGGGGCAGTGTTTTTCAGGTGCTATAAGGGCGCAATTTTTAGCGCAAAAGAGCCTGAAAAATGCCCCAGTGTGAAAGGGGTCTTACTGGGATTTTTTTTTGTAGCAGAATACATTTTGACCTAAATTTATGAAGAAATTAGATTTTTTTTCCATTTTTTATTGGATGTTTTATAGCAGAAAAGAAAAAATATTTTTTGTCAGTCATTTTTCATTTATGGAATAAAAAATTAAAATACCCAGTGGTGGTCAAATACCAACAAAATAAGGGTCCTTTCACACCAGCGGGGATTCGTCCGTTTATCCCCGCTGAGCCGGCGGATGACAGGACAGACTCTGCACTCCGTGCAGAGACTGTCCTGTCACAGCTCCATTCTCCTCTATGGAGAATCGGATGAGCACGGACCGTCTGTCCGTGTTCATCCGATCCGATCCGCCAGGCGGATGGAAAATAGGGTTTCCATCCGTCTGTTTTTGGCGGATCGGAGCGGATCGGGTGTCAGCGGACATGTCACTGCTGACATCCGTCGCTCCATAGAGAGCAATGGAGGGTCCGCCTGAAAAACTGACAGGTGGACCCAAATGATCCACCGGTGTTAAAGGGGCCTAAAGCTCTATTTGTTTGAAAAAAAAAGATACAAATTTAGTTTGGGTACAGCTTTGCATGTCTGCACAATTACCAGTTAAAGTAGCGCAGTGCTACTGGTCGTGAAAGCAGTTAAATCTTCCGGAGCTGGAGTGGTTATAATCATGCCAACTCTGCAACGTTTCTCATCAGAACACTGATGCCTCATTTACACTGCTGCTGGTAAACGGAGGTTTAGAGGCATCTGGACATTTTTTTCAGCTGCCCCTGAACTCATCTAAAGTTATCTTATCAGTACGTGTACACACGGTCGTTTAAGGTAGTTTCCAGGAAGTTGAGTTTAGAGGCTTTTTTTGGAATGCAAAGAAATGGGTTCAGACGCCAGTTGAGGGGCATTTGAAAAGCCAAACAGCTTGTAAACGCTGCTAAACTTGGTAACTCGCGTCTAGGACCGATTAGTTTACAGGAGTTTCCATTTAAAAAAAAAAAATGTTTTTGTTTCAAAAACGCTCCTAGACGCAAATGCGGCAAAACAACCGTTTTAGCCGCCGGCTTCTAGCTGTCAAAAAAAACATTCAGGGGAGGTTGAAATAGCTTCCCCTGTAAATGGAGCTTCGAGTGCAACAAATGTTTATAATGAAGCAGATTATCCCACTTAGAATCAGTCTGCAAAAGACATCATGGAACAAACGGCTATTTCTAAATAGCAACAAAAGGTAAGAATCTGCTACAAAGCCTGTTAAAGAGGAGTTCTGCCACCCCACGAAATATAAAAAAAGTCAGCAGCTACAAATACTGTAGCTGCTGACTTTTAATATTAGGACACTTACCTGTCCAGGGTTCCCCCAATGTCGGCACCCCAGCCCATTTTCGGATTGGCTTCCGGGTGCTGCCGCCACCATTCCTGGTAGGCAGTAAAGCCTTTCGGGTTCACAGCCGGCTCCCTACTGCGCATGCGCGAAGCACGCTGTGATTTCGAAATGGCCTGGCAGCGGAAGGAAGAGGAGATGGGCCAGGCTTCCGAGAGGGGCAGCGGTGTCTCCGGAAGTGGGGAAGGGGTACCTGTCAAAAAACAGGTACCCGTTCCCCCCTAAAAGGTGCCAACTGTGGCACCGGAGGGAGGGGCATATTAAGGGAAGTTTCACTTTTGAGTGGAACTCCGCTTTAAAATCCTTATAATGTACATGGATTACCCAGAGGGGGTTGTTTATTTCTTAATAAAAGTGGACTTACTCTTTAGACAATCTTGTTTATCTTATATGTAAAGTACTTTTACCATGCTTCTCCATCATAACTGCCAATTACCGTAATATCACAAGTGACCACTTTAACATTCTAATAACTTATATGAAACAGAAAGTATGAAATCTTTTCTTATTTATAGGCGTCTCTAGTTTGCTCATTGCTGTGACCACAGTTTCCTCAGATAAACCAGCAGATATCACACAAAAAATACTGAAATGATGGCCGTTTCTTGGCGTGTTCTTTCTGGAGGCCTCTTTTCCCAAGTCACGTTATGTTCAGCATTTTGCATCCTAAGAAAACAAGGTCTTCAGCATGTCGTAGGAGTGCAGCTTGATCTGGTCTCAAGGTTGTATACCATATGTAAAAATAATCAAAGCATCCGTGCATTTCCTTACTTCAAAAGACATATATCCTTTGAGGATATTTAATCAAAAACACTGCCTGTTTTTATCATCAGCTAGCAGCTCATCCAGAAGCCCTTTAAATTTTGTTGTGGTAAATTTTTATCTAAACCAGGTTCTCGCAAGTTCTATTTTCTTTTGTGGTAAGAAAACACAAAAAACAGGATACGGAAAGAATGAAAATAAAACGGTTGCTACAAATGGCCAGGATTTTGTAATTTATTGACTGGAGAACGAAAGGAATGGTGAAGGATAATTCCAAAAGATATTTCACAGTTGAGCAACTAGACAGGTAGTCTCCATATGCTTGATGCCCAATAAAACAAATCTTTTATAAGCAACTTGTGAATTTTGCATGTAATCCGTACCAGAGGCCAATATCAATTGGATAAAATAAAGGTCATTCAGTAGGTAACTTTTATGCAAACCACTTCTAATAGCTCTTAGGTCAGTAATGGCCAACTTTTTCCATGCATGGGACCTCAAGTGCAGCCCTTGACATCACCAAAGGTGGCGTACATAATCTCCAGCTAATGCAGTGGTCTCCAAACTGCGGCCTGGGGGCCGAATCCAGCCCTTTGCTTGCCTTTATCTGGCCCTTGGGGCACTATTCCCCCCACTGATACAAGACATTATTCTGCCAATTCACGCCAATCGGGCACCATTTCTACCACTGACCACAACAATGGGGCACTATTCCCCATAAAGATACCAATGATGGCGCACTATTCCTCCATTAATACCAAATTTGGCAATGTTTTCCTCCACTGATGCCAGGAAAAAGGAAGGAGTTGTTGGAGACTGGGATCAGGATTCAGAAGATGTGGAAATCTGAAGGAAAAGAGCTTCCCCCTTCCCCCTATTGTGCATCATACCAGGACACATGCACTCAACATGCCCCTCCCCATGTTGATGAGGACAAGGGCCTCTTTCCCACAACCCTGGCCCGGGGGTTGTGGGGGTGCAACTTATCAGAATTTGGAAGGCCCCTTTAATAATAAGGAGGGCCCACAGGCACTACCCACCTCAACGTGAATGAGTATGGGGTACATGGGGTACTTAAACAGTCTTATTTAATTTTTTTTTTAAATGTCCCCAGATATTGATGAATGACACCTGCACGAAGGGGGGAACTGTTTTGGGGGCCAACTGTTTTGATGCTTGGCGCCAACTGACACACCGCTTATTCCGCTTAAGTAAACCATGGGGGGGGGGGGGCATTGCTCATCACTTGTGAAAGCACATGGCTACTTTGGTGCAGAGTCATGTGTTTTTGGCCCTATACAAATGCCTGAAAATGTGCATAACCCATATTTTCATAAATGTTTTGCCTCTCCTAGTAACCTAGAACTAAAATGCTCAAGCCTGAAACCCCATGTGCAAACATGCATTAAAAAAAAAAAACTTTCAAAAACACTTGAAGAGGCTTAAAACTCAAGTGTGAACCTAGGCCAGCCATTTGGCTTTAAATCTTGCTATACCTGTTGTACTTCCAAGTTTTAAACAAAGCGCGTTTTTGATGTGTTTTGCATTTAAAAAAAAAAAAAAAAAAAAAGCATAAGCAATAACGCATCAAAACGCATGTGCAAAAACACAAAATGCACCACAAAAAGCACTGCAGAAAAGGCTCAACAGCAAACTGCATAGGTGCAAACCAGACCTTGTTTACTCGATCCTTCACTCCTTCAAGCTCCCTTTATTCTGCTATACCATTCCCTACAGCCTCTTCGCCACTACATGCCAACGGTCACAGGTCTTCAAGTGCAAGTACCATGCAGAGCCTACTTCTCCCTGTTGGACAAGAGGACGCCAATGGACAGTCCAATGCCGGAGTGTGGGGGAAAATAGCAGAGCGCCAGCTTCTGGGAGAATCTATTAATTAAAATTGCCATTCCAAGTCACCTAGGCCTAAGCAAGCATTTACCCACTGCAAAGGAGGATTTCTACATTTTACTGCCTCAATTTTTTATAAAACCGGTATGGGCTCCGAAGAAAAAAAACAGTGACCACATCTATAGTGGGTAAGGAATTAAACTCTATTAGTGGACTGACACTGCAATAGTTGATATATATATATATATATATATATATATACACACACACACAAATCTGTGTAGTCACGGTCCATTCAGGTTTTATCAGGTGAAAAGCCCTAAGGAAGGGGTTTGGCCCCCAAACACCATGGCCTTTTTTACATGATCTATTATTGATCAACAATTAAAATTAGGATGACTTTTTCATCCAATTCTTTTTGTTTGGTGCTTTCTGTATTTTCATGGTTTGAGCTACAATGGGGCAAAGACAGCAATAAAACCCTGACTGTCGTTTTTCTTCCGCTTAATATCCATAAACAGAAAAATTGGGAATGCAGTTCCACTGATACACACATTAGAGATACTTCTGTCTGAGACTGCAAGGAATTCCTGCAATGACAGACATGCATCTAATTCTGTCTAATCATATAAATGGAGCATCGTCTCCATAGTCTCACATGATGTACTCGTAGTTCGTGGTCAGAAAAGTTTCATTTTCTATACAATATTTCTGTAAACTGATACAGAAAAAGGTTGTTAGTCATACTGAAGGAAATATTGCGTTATTTTCTACTACAGGTTAGAATTGAAGAGATTGGGGTCAATTCACAAAAGGATATCGCATGCGATTTGGGTCAGGTGGCACATTCAACCCAAATATCTCATAAGGTATGAAAAAGGTCAATTCGCTACAGGTTTATGTGATATTTACAGCAAGAAACACTTGGTAAATACCACATAAGCCCAAAAAAAAAAAATTGGTGTGGCCAGACCATTATCAGAGCATGCAACCTAGCAGGCCAGAAAAGAGTGCGCCCCCTACCCCCATTGTGAACCATACCAACCCGTAAAATGCTCACGAGGACAAGGGCCTCTTCCATACAACCCTGGCCCAGTGATTGTGGGGATGCAACTTTTCAGAATTTGGAAGACCCCTTTAATAATGAGGGCCCCCAGATATTACCCCACCCCAACGTGAATGAGTATGGGGTACATAGTAGCACCAATTAAAAAAAGAAAACTAGTGAAAATAAAAAAACTGTAGATGTTTTTTGACAAGTCTTTTATTTAATTTTTTTTTTTTAACGCCCCTAGATATCGATGAACTCCGCCCGTACTAAGGGGTGGGTAGGGGGAGAAGCCACCTGTTCTGACGCCCCGGCTCCTGCCAACTGTCACACCGCTTCTCCCGCTGCTTAAGTAAACCATGGGGGGGCAGGTGCAATAGCGTTGCTTACCACTTGAGAAAGCACCTGGGTACTTTGGGGCAGAGTCATGTGTTTTTGGCCCTATATAAATGCCAGAAAATGTGCATAATCCATATTTTTCATAAATGTCTTGCCTCTCCTAATAACCTAGAACAAAAGCGCTCAAGCTGGAAACCACATGTGCAAATATGCATTAAAAAAAAATTTCAAAAACACCTGAAAAGGCTCAAATTCAAGTGAGCACCTAGGCCAGCCACTCGGCTTTAAATGTTGCTATACCTGCTGTACTTCAGAGTTTTATATTAACTGTAAGTAAAACATCAATATACTGTGATTTACTGTCCCTTATTGTGAGTGGCCCTTTTTTAATGAAAATTATGCACATCTCCAAGATCAGCCTGGAACTTTTTTTTTTCTTGCAAAATCAAAAGGGAATGGCTTCATAAGCGTATATCATTGCTTTACAGATGACAAATTATTACATTTCAGCCAAACCCAAACTATTTTTTTAAAGAGTTGGAAAAGTTTAACACCCCAGGTCAAAACTTTATTTGTATTTGTCCCTGGTGGGAAGATTTCCCATCCCTTCCTATATGGTCATCAGGACAGGAATTGACGGGAGAATCTCCAAAAGGGGACCATATAGCGACAAAACCACTTTTGTTTGGTAAAAGGGGTCAGGGGTGGACACAGACAATAATAAAAACCTGACAGAGCTTCTGAAATTTTACGTTATCTATATTAAAAACATCTTTAGTTGAAGTTTCTAAATTGTAAAGGAATAGATAACAACCGTTTTTAACCGGTTGGCGTACATTTACTGCTGCACTGTGGTAGCGTAGCGCGAATCACCGTTTACAATCGGTGATTCGCACAGTCGCGGCTAGCGGGCAGGAGGAGCGTGCCGCTGTGCTCCTCGTGTCCGCCGCACGCTCCCTGAGTGTGGCAGTGGGTTGGGCGGACTCTATGTCCACAGGTGACCTGCGATCGCCTGATACAGAAGAAAAGCGGGGAACCGCTGATGTAAAATGGCGGTTCTCTGCTCTGACAGGCAACATGACAGTGATCTACTGATCCCTGTGATCGGGATCAGTTAGATCTGTCATGCCCCTTCCAGCTCAGCCCCCACACAGTTAGAACATGCTGAAGGAACACAGTTAACCCCTTGATTGCCTCCTGCAAGTTAACCCCTTCCCTGCCAGTGACATTTATACAGTAATCATTGGCTATTTTTAGATCTGATCACTGTATAAATGTCATTGGTCTGAAAAAAGTGTCAAAAGTGTCCTCTCTGTCCGCTGCAATATCGCAGTTGCACTAAAAATTGCAGATCATTACTAGTAAAAAATAAAAATAGTAAAAACACCATAAATCAATTCTCATAGTTTGTAAACGCGGCAACTTTTGCGCAAACCAATCAATAAACTCCTATTGCGATTTTTTTTTACCACAAATATGTAGAAGAATACATATTGGCCTAAACTGATGACCAAATTCGTTTTTTATATCTATATATATCTATATATATATATATATATATATATATATATATATATATATATATATATATATTTTTTGGATATGCAAAAAGTAAAAAATATTGTTTTCTATTTCAAAATGGTCGGCCTTTTTTTGTTTATAGCGCAAAAATAAAAAAATGAGAGGTGATCAAATACCACCAAAAGAAAGCTCCATTTGTGGGAAAAAAAGGACATCAATTTTGTTTGGGTACAACGTCGCTTGACTGCGCAATTGTCAGTTAAAGCGATGCAGTGCCGAATCATAACAAGTGCTCTGGTCAGGAAGGGGGTAAATCCTTCCGGGGCAAAAGGGGTTAACTGGCACAAACCAGCTTTTATTTTCCTAAATTACAGGAGCGCAAAAAAATAAAAAGTCCTAGGACAAGAAAAATCTCTGAAAACGTTGGGATTTATCTGTTGATAACGAGATAATTACACATGATCCCTGGGAGGGATTTCAAATTGCTGGGTAATTTAAGTACATTCATTTCCTGTATTTTTCTTGTAGCCCCTGGCCCTGATTAATGTGTCCGTGAGACCAGATTCTAACCTCGAACAGAAGTGATAAACTCTGAAAATGGTGCCATTCTGCTTTAATTGTGTCCATTTAAATCTACCCAGATGACTATAAAAGAAATACACCACACTTGCAATGAATGCATATTCCGAGCTATTATTGCATTGTTCCTCTTCAAGTAACTTTTGTTTTGACTTTCACATTTTAACATCCTTACTCTATATAGGTTTACTACAAGTAAGCTGTACTATTATTATTATTATACAGGATTTATATATAGCACCAATAGTTTGCACAGCACTTTATAAAGGGAGACAGTATCGCTAGAATACAAAACAATAGGGTTAGGAGGGCCCCATTGTTCTATAACCTAACCCTGCTTTACACTTCTCCACAACTTTATCCCTGACCTGCCTGGTGGGTTCCTTGGCCTTCATGATGATGTTTGTTCACTAAGGTTCTCTAAACCTCTGAGGGCTTCACAGAACAGCTGTATTTATACTGAGATTAAATTACACACAGTTGAACTCTATTTACTAATTAGGTGACTTCTGAAGGCAATTGGTTCCACTAGATTTTAATTAGGGGTATCCGAGTAAAGGGGGCTGAAAACAAACGCACGCCACACTTTTCACATATTTGTATAAAAATTTGAAAACCATTTATTGTTTTCCTTCCAGTTCACAATTATGGGCCACTTTGTGTTGGTTTATCATGTAAAATCCCAATAAAATACATTTACATTTTTGGTTGTAACATGACAAAATGTGGAAAATTTCAAGGGGTATGAATACTTTTTCAAGGCACTGTAAGTACTGTATAAGGGTCCTTTCACACGTTTGTTTGTTTGATCAGTTCAGTCACATCAGTTTTTTGTCCATTTTTTCATCCGTTTTTTTACATCTGCCAGCTGGAGTCCTTAATCACTTGAGTCCCGAGTCATTTTTCCATGCAAAAACCGCGTTCATCCGTTCAAAAAAAACGAATGTTCATGGAAGCGGATGAAAATAGATTGATCATCCGTTTTTCCATAGAGATGTATTGACGTCCATTTTTCATCCGTCAACGGATGGATGAAAAACGGACAAATGGTTCGTATGTGTGAAAGGACCCCATGTTTGTTATTTTAGAAAAAAAAAAAGAAAGACTTTATTACTGTTTTAAGTGAGATGAAGCAGTCTGATTACATGGGGACATCTTCTATTTCCATTTTCCCTAGAAAAATGAAGTATGGCTTAGAGAGCTAAAGGTCATTTATTACAGAATATACTGTGCGTTAAATCTCTACAAAAGTCCTTGACCAGGGTTCTGTAGAATTCAAGTGTTCCATGAACAGTGAGTAATAACAGATTAATCTCTTCCCTACGATGACCAACAATGGCAATTCCCCGCTGACCGACAACGGAAGGGGGCCTCTCTCCGCTGACCGGCAACGGAAGGGGGCCTCTCTCCGCTGACCGGCAACGGAAGGGGGCCTCTCTCCGCTGACCGGCAACGGAAGGGGGCCTCTCTCCCCTAACAGACAACGGAAGGGGCCTCTCTCCGCTGACCGGCAACGGAAGGGGGCCTCTCTCCGCTGACCGGCAACGGAAGGGGGCCTCTCTCCGATGACCGGCAACGGAAGGGGGCCTTTCTCCGATGACCGGCAATGGAAGGGGGCTTCTCTCCCCTAACCGACAACGGAAAGGGGCCTCTCTCCCCTAACAGACAACGGAAGGGGTCCTCTCTCCCCTAACAGACAACGGAAGGGGTCCTCTCTCCCCTAACAGACAACGGAAGGGGGCCTCTCTCCCCTAACAGACAACGGAAGGGGGCCTCTCTCCCCTAACAGACAACGGAAGGGGGCCTCTCTCCCCTAACCGACAACGGAAGGGGGCCCCTCTCCCCTAACCGACAACGGAAGGGGGCCTCTCTCCCCTAACCGACAACGGAAGGGGGCCTCTCTCCCCTAACCGACAACGGAAGGGGGCCTCTCTCCCCTAACCGACAACAGAAGGGGGCCTCTCTCCCCTAACCGACAACGGAAGGGGGCCTCTCTCCCCTAACCGACAACGGAAGGGGGCCCCTCTCCCCTAACCGACAACGGAAGGGGGCCTCTCTCCCCTAACCGACAACGGAAGGGGGCCTCTCTCCCCTAACCGACAATGGAAGGGGGCCTCTCTCTGATGCTGGGAGATTAGAGCCAGAGGGTCTAATAGGCTTCAAAACAGGGTGGGCTCAGGGCTGAGAGTGTGCCCCGATCTCGCCATTTTCGCTATTTTCACACTAGGGGTCCTCCCCGCCAATCAGAAGGTAGGTCGGTGAGACCTGTTTCCCGATTGGCCAAAGCGCTACAATGGATGCCTGGCGCTAAGGAAAAGGAAGCAAGGAGGCACAGCTGGAACAGGCACCTCCACAGCCGCTGCACTGCCCGCAGGAGAGGACACAGCCCGGTAAGTGCCAGGGGGCTGTCAGTGCCGTGATAGCACCCTCCCATGACTGAGTGCCGCGCACGAGGGGAGGGGGTGGTCGAGCTGTATACCTTGATCTGTGATGTGGAGCCATATACCCCAAGGCTGAGCTACATACCCTGATCTATAATGTGGAGCTGTATACCCTGAGGCTCAGCTATACATCCTGATCTGTAATGTGGAGCTATATACCCTTTGGCTGAGCTATATACCCTGATCTGTAATGTGGAGCTATATATCCCGAGGCTGAGCTATATACCCTGATCTGTAATGTGGAGCTATACACCCTGTGGCTAAACTATATACCCTGATCTCTAATGTGGAGCTGTATACCCTGATCTGTAATGTGGAGCTGTATAACCTGATCTGTGAGGGTGAGCTGTACACTCTTGATACTATGGGAGGAAGCAAGTGGAATACAGAGGGCGGAGTGGGTGTATTCTATAAGGGATGAGGCTTATAAGAAGTGGGAGGGGTCAAAAAGTAAAGGTGGGGTCTGGCACCCCCATCCTAAAACTTCAGCCGCCACTGCTCCAATCATCTCCTCAGGCTTTCTCCTTCCTGTTCTAGTTCTCCATAGAGACATCTGTCAGTGTGCCTCTCTAAGCCTGTAAGCTTCCTCAGTCAGGAAGCTGAAAGGCTCAGAGAAGCATTCTGACAGTGGAGGTATTGAGGGCAGGATAGGGATAGCCAAAGGGCCAGATGTAGCTTTGGGGGCACAATGTGCCCAGGTCTGGGCTAGGAAGAACCAGCAAGTCATCCTCCCTTGTCTGCATAGGTCAAGCGACCAATGCTGCAGCACTGCCCATATGACTGCCAGATCTGCTGACAGCCAAGATTTACTGCCGCTTAGGGGCTCAGGGCTTCAGCAAAATGGCAGCCTTCAGCAAGAAGAAGCAGGAACAATGCTGGAGACAATTTACGGCACACACACTGGTTTTGGTAGCAGAATTATTAATGTGGAATGTATGTTCCTTGATAAAGAACATTTTTTGAATCAAATTGTTATGGGCAAAGTTCCACTTTAACCGTGAATAGAGCAGTCTGTTAGCATGGAGAAGAGAGGAGCAAATGAATGCCTTGCTATCCAGGGTTGTGTGTTTCTATTGATGTAGACAGTGTAGGGAGACACAACTCACGCAAGGGTGGCTCCATAAGACACTGCAAGAAAAAAAGAGCCAGGAACAGGAAACGTGCTGCAGCCGTTAGGGCATCAGTTTAACTGGAATACAGGAAAGGATTAAAAGATAAAAAAGCTGCATTCTAAATGCTTAAATCAGCTGCCGAAATTGCTAAAAAAAAAAAAAAAAAAAAAAACTGAGGGCCTAAATTCGGGACTCGGGGATTCGCC
>BLSH010131159.1:451099-467614 GCA_018402905.1 Glandirana rugosa | reverse complement strand
GGGGGGCACAAAGCTAGGGGGAACAACAGGAAGTTGGGAGAGATGTACATAGGTAGGGGAGAAAATAGGGGGAGGGAGATGGTTACAAAGCAATGGGAAAACAAGAAAATGGTTGAGAGGCGTACAATGTTGCGGGATATAAGGAGAGGAAGGGAGAGGAATATAGGCACTAGTGGAGTTACAGCCAACTTGTTTAATTCTTTCAGAACTAGCCAGTATGTTCCCCCTCACTACCAAGCCAGTTGTGTGTGCTGTGATAGTTTGACTGACAATTACTCTGCCACACAACTGTACCCAGTTATCATTTTTGAGACAGAATTCTCTTTTTTTGGTGGTATTTTAGATACATTCACATGGCTGTATAAAAATATGGTCACTAAAACACAGGATTAAAAGAAAAAAGTGCTCTTCTCACTGTACACATGTAACAGCATTGCAGCCTCCTTCTGCTGCTGCTATGCAGGTATTTTCTAGGAAACCACCTAGCATTCTTTGGTTACCAGGACATTGGTGGCTTTTGCTGCCTTGTGTTCTGTTGCTAGGACACAGTTGATTTCTGCCGCATAGTGTCCTTATGTTGCTAGGGTGCAGGGAAGACTGCTGCCACCTAGCATTCTTCTGTTGCTAGGACCCAGGCAGCTTCTATCACCTAGCTTCCAAATGTTGCTAGGAACTAAGGGACTCTAATAGAGTGCATTTGTTCTGTATGCAAGATTTAGATGCAGATTTTTTTTTACAGATCTGAACTCAGATGTATGCTTGGGTCCACAGAAAACTAGACAGCTGCATTCAGATCTATTAAAAAATGCTGAATGGATAAAAACATCTTTTTTTCCTTCAGTCCCATAACAGAGGTTCTGTACTGAGGATGGAGAAATAGTCCACAGGGGTCTGTGCATTGCACCATGATCAACTGATTCTGATTGAAATGCTTTAAAGACTCTCCTATGGAATCTTTTTGTCAGTTTCAGGGGTGACTCCGGCACTTTAAATGACATGTCCTCCCGTCTTCCTCTCCTTTGCTCCACATGATCTCTGAGTCTGCTTGCAGGGCGCCCCAAGCAGGGATGATAGATGGGGCCTCTTCCCTCTGCTAGCCAATTGGTTCTGTGCGGGTAAGAGAAAACATACTGTGCTTCCAGGAGTGGTGGAGGAAAACTTCATCAGAGGGTTCATGTTTGCGCTTCCCCTAGATCGCATAGTGCTATGGGGAGCAGGTAACAGAAGTCACGTGACCATGGAATAAAAACTGTACTTGGGCCACTTATTCTCATGTTTGCTCTATATACTTGATTCCACTCTTGTGTATAGTTGGTGGGGATGCACCAACACCATTTTTTTTAATGGCGAGTACGAGTATCGATACTTTTGGTCAAATACTCATCAATACCTAGGATTGATACTTTGCAGTGCAATTTGTGTCCATACAAAATGAATGGGTGCAAATCACACTGCAAAAAATCGCATGCGATTTGAATAGGAATGCGGTGGGATTCCTGTCCAAATCGCATGCGATTTTCCCCACCGCTCCTGTGTGCGTGAACTTGGTATAGAAAGGGAAGTGCCATATAGTGGGCAGTTTATTAAAAATGTTATAACTCACATTAAAGTACATATCTGCTGATATGCAAATCTGTACAGTGTCCCCGTCCTGCCAATGATGTAAAATTGTGGCCTCTGTAAGTGCTCACAGGGCTGGAGGTGAAGATCCGGGACCCCTGTCAGCTTGGGGGTGGACCACTTATACATCTCCAGCGGCCATGGTTTTTTTATTAGGGATGCACCGATACCATTTTATTTTACGAGTACCAATCCTTTTTTTTTTTTGGAACTCGCTAATACCAATTACAGATACCTACCGTAAATTTTGTTTACACTTCAGCTGTCAGCAATGGTACAAAGCATTGAAAAGTTATTTACAAAGTGAGCGAGTATTGTGGGCACGTGCGCCGCCGGAGGCGCACTCACAAGCTAGCGGGGGAGCCAGTGAGCGGGCGGGGCGGACTCTGTCTGCCGGCCACCTGCAATCGCTCCCCAGCAGTGACAGAACGGGGATCCGCTAATGTAAACAAGTGGATCCCCGTTCTGACGGGGGAGAAGGAGAGTGATCGTATGTTCCCTGTATATGGTAGCAGCAATCACTCTCCTCCCCCAGTCAGCTCAGCCCCCTTACAGTTAGTAACACATCCCAAGGAACACAGCTAACCCTTTGATCGCCCCCTAGTGTTAACCCCTTCCCTGCCAGTGACATTTACACAGTAATCAGTGCATTTTCATAGCACTGGTGGTTGTATAAATGCCAATGGTTCCAAAAAAGTGTCCGACATGTCCGCCACAATGTCGCAGTCCCGCTAAAAATCACAGATCGCCGCCATTACTAGTAAAAATAAATAAATAAAAAACCCCATAAATGAATTCTCACCTTTTGTAAACGCGGCAACTTTTGCGCAAATCAATCAATATATGGCTATTGCGTTTTGTTTTTTTTTTAACCAAAAATATGAGGAAGAACAAAATATCGGCCTAAACTGATGAATCAATTTGTTTTTTTAATATGTCTTATAGCAAAAAGTAATAAATATTGTTTTTTTTTCAAAATTGTTGCTCTTTTTTTGTTTATAGAGCAAAAAATAAAAACTGCAGAGGTGATCAAATACCACCAAAAGAAAGCTCTATTTGTGGGGAAAAAAAAAGGACGTCAATTTTTTTGGGTACAACGTTGCACGACCACACAATTGTCAGTTAAAGTGACGCAGTGCCGAATCGCAAAAAGTGCCCTGGTCAGGAAGCCATTGGTTCCCAGTGCTGTCAATGAAAGCCAGTGACGAGGGAGCGGGGGTGGGGGAAGTCCCACTGTCTGTGTCAATGGACACGGCGAGCAAGCATGTAGGAGTGCCCCCATGGGAAGCGGCTTCCAGTGGGGGCAGTGGACAAAGAGGAGGGGCCAGGATCGTCGGCAGGGGCCCGAGGTTCACAGAACAGGTAAGTATAGAATTGTTTTTTTTTTACTTACCTTCACAATCAATTTAATATCTGTAAACATTATAAGTGTTGTAATGACTGTGATTTGTTCACAGTGATATAAGGTACAGAGCCACTTTGATTGGCTCTGTACATTGTGACTGTGGTCTGAGATGTCCAATGCTGGACTTTTCAGCTTTGGATAAAGTATGGAAGGGTTAGAACCCCTTCCGAGGTAATTTTTTTTTTGCAGCCAGTATAACATTGGGGAAATTTCCCTTCACTTCCTGTCCTAGAGATGCAACAGCAAGTTAGAGGATACTGTATCTGGCAAAATAAGGGTAATTCTCCTCTTGTCCCAGTTGTTCCTAGAACAGGTGACCCCAGGACCCAAAAGGAATCCAAAGGAAATCTTCCCAAGTGAGGGTTATTTTTATCTTGGGCAATTTTTCCCTGATTCCCTCTTATTTTATTATTCTGGGAACAGCACAAAATGTTGGTTTCCCCTCATTTTTTTGTCAGCAACAATGGCCACCAATACGAATAAGGGGGTGAATCTCCCCAGTGGACACCTGTTTCAAGGACAACTGTCTGAGGGGACCCCCCTACCACCAAGACTTTAGGAGATTTCCTCTATTTTCCTGCTGTGTCTCTGAGACAGGAAGTGAAGAGAAATTTCCCCATAGATACACAGACAGGTAAAAAAAACTGGCAACAGTTTTAATCCTTCTCTACTCTATCCAAAAAAAAAAAAAAAATGGTTATACAGTACATACACCTTAACACAGGTAGCCAGCCACCTAGCATTTACAGGAGGAAGTTAGCCTATGGTTTTCCCAGTACAGGTGGAAGCAGCTGTTATTACCTTTCCCCACCAGAAGACCAAAATCCAGGCGCTAATAATAAAGTGGCAATAATATCAAATTAATGGTATTGATCATAAACTATTCTGACCAAATAATAAATAAACTTTATTCATGAATAAATAAAATAAAAACTACATAAAAGATACATGACCCATAATGTTAAACAACATGTGCAAAATTCACAGAACAATATGTAGTATCTCACAAAAGTGAGTACACCCCTCACATTTTTGTAAATATTTTATTATATCTTTTCATGTGACAACACTGAAGAAATTACACTTTACTACAATGTAAAGTAGTGAGTGTACAGCTTGTATAACAGTGTAAATTTGCTGTCCACTCAAAATAACTCAACACACAGCCATTAACCACATCAGTACTGGGCACGAAAAACCCCTTCCTGTCCAGGCCATTTTTCAGCTTTCAGTGCTATCACATTTTTTTTGTTTCAGTGATGTTTATTAGTATTAATATGAAATACAAGTAACAAAAGAACAAATCAAACTGTAAACATTTGTAAGCACAGGGATGTACAGAATATCATAGGACCATGACAAACAAGAGACAAGGTTTCAGTATAGGGGGCCTCACGGGCCCAATCGGGCCTAGTCGGGTCGGCCCAACCTAAATCAGAGTAAGGGGTAGACTCTTGGATAGTAACAAAACATAGAAGGGTGGTATACAGAGGGTTCCCTATCCCCCTCCCGATGGTCACCAGATCCCCCCACCCCCCTGGGCACCCCTATGGGTACACACTGTGCCAAGGACGAGTGGAAAGACCCAGCGCCACCAGAAGGGCACCAGAGAACATTACCCACTATGGCTTTTGAAAAGAATTGTCTCTAGTTCTTCAATATATAGTACGGAGCCATGTGTTAACTCCATAAACCAGAAATGAAGAGGGAAAAGGATAGAAAAGAGAGAAGGAGAGAGGGATAGAGAGAGCTATAGAAGAATTAGCTGAAACAGATCACCACCAGACCTCGAGGGAGGAAAGCAGGACCTTCCGGGAACCACTATGATACGGGAGAGCCTGAGAGAAAATGGGACCAGGGACCCCAGATTGCTTAAAATTTATGAGAGGTGTTTTGTATGATACTGACCGCTTTCTCCTGTGCCATGATCCAGGGGATTTTCTTGATAGGGGGATAGAAATCTTAGGGTTGCTTCCAGGCCCGGGCTATAGTAATCCTGGCGCCCACCAAAACAAAAAAAAAATAGTTTTTGCTTTACCTTTGAAACCTCCTCCACCCTCTGGTTCAGAAGGGCAATGAGTGGGGATTTGGGGATAGGAGCCCCCGTCAGTTTGCGCATGATTTAAAAGATTTTCTCCCAGTATCTCCTAATTCGTGGACATGACCACCAAATGTGGACATGATCCTCTATCAGGCTGCATCCTCTGAAACAGAGGGGGGACGCAGCGCCAAAAATTTGTGCTAGCCTAGAGGGTACTAGATACCACCTAGTAATTAGTTTAACGCTGGTTTCCATTAAGGTAGTGTTAATGATGCCTTTAAAAGCCCTCAGAAAGCTAAGGTGCCAGGTTTCCAGAGGCCAGGAGAAATTTAGATCCTGCTCCCAGGAAATAGCATAGGAGGGTTTGTTGGGAACCTCTGCCAGAGACCTATATATTATGGAGATGCCTCCTCTCTGATCCACAGCCTCCGAACACCAGCGTTCATAATTAGAAATGTTATAGGGGGCCGGGCTTATCTTCCATTTAGATAGCAAAAAATGTTGAATTTGGTGGAGTCGAAACTCCTCAGAGCGGGGCATTTTCAGTTTATTGCGGCAGTGAGTCAAGGATAATGGGCCCTGGGGGAGAGGAAGTGTCCTATTCTAAAGAGGCCTTTATTAAGCCACCACTGGAACTCCTTTATATCTTTACCAGGAATGAATTGAGAGCTATTTAAAATGTGGGAGAGAGGGCGAAATTCAGAGATTAGTGAGGGGAGGGAGTAAAGTTTGTCACAGATTGCCATGGCACGAGAGAGCGTAGGGGCCAAAATGGGAGGCCTGTCCTTAGGGAGGGACGACATTAAATAATCTAATGTAAATCTTGGGACAGCTTGCTCTTCCATTTGAACCCAGTCCGGTTTCGAGCCCTTAGTGAATACTATTGAGTACCAGTTGGGCCGCCTGATAATAGTTTCAAAGGTTCGGAAGCCCCAATCCCCCTTGTGACCTACATCTAAATAGAACACTCCTTGGACACCGAAAACCCTTGGATCCCGTGGTGAATTTGACTACTTTTGTTTGGAGTTTCACGAGCTGCGCTTTCGATATTTGAACCGGGAGGGACCTAAACAGGCAGGAGTAAATGTGGCAATAAGGTCATTTTAATAGAGTTGACCCTGCCCAGCCATGAAATTTCGTTTTTTGACCATAGCTCCATGTCCAAGATCAGCTTTAGAAACATTGGGGGGTAATTTTCTTGGTACAATTTACTCACATCCGCCGTCAGGTTGACCCCCAGGTAGGGCATACTCCCTGGGCTCCAGCTGTAGGGGAAATAGGTTTTAAGATTAAGAATTGAGGCCTCTGGGATGGACAGGTTTAGAGCAGTAGATTTGGAGAGATTGACTTGCAACCCCGAAGCCATGCCAAACCTTTGAAGTAAAAGCAGTATGTTTGGGGTAGAGATGTGGGGTGACGTGACAAATAGAAGAAGATCGTCCGCAAAAAGCACACATTTATGGATCTGCTCCCCACAAGAGACGCCGTGGATGTCCGGGTGTTCCCTGATCCCGATGGCAAGAGACTCCATTACAATAGCAAAAATCAGAGGAGATAGCGGGCACCCCTGCCTGGTACCTCTGGAGATCAGAAATGGATCCGAGAGGCGCCCCTGAAGTCTGACCCTGGCGTTGGGGGCAGAATACAGGGTACGGATGATATTAGTGAAATAAGGGCCAAAATCCCATCTGGAAAGGACTTCGAATAAGAAAGGCCATTCGACTGTGTCGAAGGCCTTTTGGAGGTCTAATAAGAGTAAGAAACCTTCTTGCTTGGGGCCTCCGTCCCATTGAGATCTCAGCAGGGAAATGATGTTCACAGCCCTACGGATCTGGTCCAGGCCTTGCCTCCCTGGAATGAACCCCACCTGATCCATATGCACATAGCTGGCAATGAAAGCTGACAGCCTGTTGGCTAAAATTTTGGTCAATATCTTTAGGTCATTATTAATAAGCGATATAGGCCTATAGTTGCTGACCTCAGATGGGTCCTTACCCGGTTTGGGGATCACAGAGATATATGCCGAATTGGCATCAGAATCAATGGTGGAGCCATTCCGGAGAGCGTTGAAAGATTTTGCTAGATAGGGGGCCAAAATGGGAGCAAATGCCTTATAGTAGCCTACAGAAAAGCCTTCGGGACCAGGGGCCATCCCATTTTTAAGGTTTTTAATGACCCCCAGGATCTCTGACTCCGAGATCGGCTGCTCCAACTCATTCCGATGCGGAAGGGACAAGCTCGGGAGTGAGACATCCTTCAGAAAATTAGCAATTTGATTGGCGTTGGAGTGGGGTCGTCTCTGATATAGCTTAGAGTAGAAGCTATGAAAAGTGGACATGACAGCTTCGGGATTGCAAGTCAGGAGCCCTGAGTTAGAGCGAATCTTAGGGAAGGAAAAGAGCCTATATTTGGGAGACAACCTGGCGGCAAGTCTAGGTCCTATTTTGTCCTTCAAGAGATAGTGTCTGGCGTTGGACCAGCGCATCTCTTTTTCCACCTGTGTAGTCAGGGCTAAGTTGAGGGCAAGTCTAACGGCTTCCCTGGCTTTCAGAGATTCCGCCGAAGGGTGTAATTTATGAAGTCTAGCTAGTTTATAGAAGTCCTTCTGGAGACTAGCCAATTCTAATCTTTTACGTTTTTTACATTGGGCCCCAAGTTGTATAAACTTCCCTCTTAAGACAGAGAGATCTCTGAGTTATCATTGGTATTAAAGAATTGGGAGATCTCTGAAGCAAACATTGAGGTCTGGACTGGGTCGCTTATTAGGCTTTCGTTCAACCGCCAGCAGTAAGGTCCTGAGGGAGCTTGTGATCGTGTCATAGACAGCAGCACCATGGCGTGGTCTGACAGGGGGGAATCCCTGATCACAGATCTAGAGGCCTGGGGTAGAGCTGTAGCCGACAAAAATATATGGTTGATCCTAGAGAATGACTGATGTGGGGCCGAAAAGTGAGTGAAGTCCCTGCCTGTGGGGTTTAATTCCCTCCACACGTCAACTAACCCTAGAGCGTGTAGGGAAGCAGCTATCTTTGTACTATATTTGGGGGGGAAACGGGGTCTAGAATTTCCCTTGCTAGTGTTATCAAGAGCTTGGTCAAAAGCCATATTTGTGTCGCCCTCCAGAATAATTGTACCCGTAAAATGGGGGGAAAGGGCTTTCAGCATGTTCGATAGAAAATTAGCCTGGCCCTTATTGGGGGCATAATAAGAAATAAGGGTATATTCCGCTCCGTCAATAGTCCCTGAAAGGAGCAGGAATCTACCCTCCGGGTCGGAAATATCCTTAGATAGGGAGAAGGCAATTCTCTTAGAAAAAAAGATTCCCACTCCCTTTGTTTTATCTTCTGCATTAGACAAATATGAGATTGGGAATCTCTGGTGGACTATTTTGGGTCTGAAGCTTCTAGGGAAGTGCGTCTCCTGCAGTAGGAGTATATCTATATGTTGGGAGTGGTACTGCTGGAAGATTTTGCGTCTCTTGATTGGGGAATTGAGGCCCTGAATGTTATGAGAAACAATTTTTATAAAGGGGGCTTGATTATGCGGCATTGTGAAACAGAGGGAGGCACCAGCAAACAAACGGCAGAGACTTACCCAACTTTGACGTAGCAGCTTTCAACCTGCTCCAAGAGCAACCGCGTTGTGCGCCCAGCCATGAGAAGAAAGGTGGATTTGAGGTTCCTCGAGGTCTGGTGGAGAAGAGAAATATAACAAGAGCATAAGAAGAAGTTAAAAGGACATGAGGTAAAAAAGAGAAAGAAATAAGTAGACAAGGGTCCCTCGAGACAGGGGCCCTCATACCGGCGGTAGTGTGGGGGGTCCCAGCCTCCCCACACCAGCGCCCCAACAGACAGTACCGCCTCGCTGTTATGCGAGACTGATGTCACACCGGGGGTAGGAGGAGATTCCTCTAACCTCGATGTGAGTGGTGGTGCACGCAAACCGACCCTGGCCCATCCCAAGTATCACAAAAAAAAAACATAATAGTCCCGAGGTTAGGAGAGGCCTCGGAATGTTCTGACGTAACCAGTGGAGACCAGGAAGGCTATGCGGGGAGGCCTAGGGTCACTATTAGGAGTCCCCTAGGGGAGGCCCAATATGTGCCACACTGAAGTATGAATTTAGTTAAACTGATAATAGACAAACGAAGGACTAAAATCCGGAACAACCTGCTATCAAATACTGTTTTTCTCTCCTTAAAATGATCTATAAAGTAAGTTTGTAGAACTGAGGAGAGAGCACTCGCAGAAACAAAAACAAAAAACTAGAACCAGTCTGTAACAAAAGTGGCCAGGACATTTTCATCAGAGTATCAATGGTGTATGTCCGCAAGGGAAGAACAAGAGATCAATGGTGACCCATGAAGTCCTCAGGATGGTCTTGCATCTTTGCAGCGTTTGGAGGTCTGTGACTGCCATAAAGGAGTAACCGGGCTTGCTGGAGGCGGTCTCTTGGAAGATCCTTGGGGCTTGAGTGGTGTAGCATCCGAGGGGCCCTGAGCAGGTTTTTTGGAGATGAGGCCCAATTTTAAGAGTAGGTGTTCTCCTTCCTGAAGGGAGGTAAAGTCATAAGTCTTGTTCTGGAAGGTGAAGTTCAGCTTAAAGGGAAAGGACCACCAATATTTAATGGGTTTTTGGGAGAGCACCTGGAGTAGGGGCTTCAGAGCGCGACAACGCTGTATAGTGAAGGGGGAGATATCTGCGAATATCTGGACCTTATGTCCTTGAATGAAAAGTTGGTCAGACCCCCTGGATCTTCTCATGATTTCTTCCTTCACATTATAAAAATGTGGCTTAACGATAATGTCTCTGGGCAAACCGTCTGCTCTAGGCAGTTGAAGGGCCCTGTGCGCCCTATTCAGCTCCAGTTGGTTCTCCTGTAGGTCCGGGATAAAAGCTTTAATGAAAGCCCTGGCTGCATCAGGGGAATCTTTGAAGCTCTCCGGGAGACCCTGGATTCTAAAGTTCTGTCGTCTGGAATGATTTTCGAGTTCATCTAATTTATGCAGAGCTGTTTCTAATTGTTCTTGTAAATTTTGTATGCGGGCCATATTCTGATTAACCCTTGAGATGGTCTGGTCAGTTTTTTGTTCCATGTGCTCAATTCTAGACCCCAAGATGTGGATGTCTGCCTGTAGGGTGGTTGTAATCTGCGTTGCTGTTTGAGCCAGGCCTTTGGCCAGGAGCTTAGAAAAGGCCGCTATGAGGGTGTTATAGTCTGGGGGGAGAGACAGACCCGGGGAGGCCTGTGTATTCTGAGCCATGTCACCGTGCAGCACTCCATTGGGAGTAAGCAGGAGGTCCTCTATGGTTCTCTCTATGAGAGATTCTGTGTCTGAGGGCGAGGGAGGCAGGATGTCTGAGGGGATTCCTCCGGGCAGATTCGGAGCTGGGCTCGACTGTGACGGGGTCCCAGAGATGGCCTCCATGTCCTCCTCCCCCCTCGTTACCTCGTGCAGGACGACGTCCGCCATTTTGCCTGAGGAGCCCGGGCCCGAGTCGGCAGATAATTGACGGGAGAGATCCCTTTTGGCTCCCCCCTGGTGCTTCGGCATGTGTCCCGATGATACCCCTTGTTGCTGGGGCAGCAGGGGGTTACCGCTGCTCAGTCAGAGTGGTGCGTCGGGAAGAAAGCAGCCGGGTCGGTGCGGAGCTCCGGAGTCAGGCGTCCATTCCCGGAAACTTTGCGCATGCGCCTCTCTGCTATCACATTTTGAATGAGAATTACTCAGTCAAGCAACACTGTACTTATATGAAATTGGCGTCCTTTTTTTCACACAAATAGAGCTTTCTTTTGGTGGTATTTAATCACTAGTGGGTTATTTATTTGTTGTGCTACAAATAAAAAAGTTTGAAAATTTTGTGAAAAAATGCATTTTCTTTGTTTCTGTCATAAAATTTTGCAAATTTGTCATTTTTCTTCATAAATTTTGGCCAAAATTTATACTGCTACATATCTTTGGTAAAAATAACCCAAATAAGTGTATATTATTTGGTCGTTGTGTAAGCTATAGAGTCTACCAGCTATGGTGCCAATCATTGAAAATTGATCACATCTGATCACACCTGATATACTGACAGCCTATCTCATTTCTTGAGACCCTAACAAGCCAGGAAAGTACAAATACCCCCAAATGACCCCCTTTTGGAAAATAGACAGTCCAAGGTATTTAGTAAGAGGCATGGTGAATTTTTTGAAGTTGTAATTTTTTCCCACAATTCTTTGCAAAATTAAGATTTTTTTTCTTTTTTTTTCACAAAATTGTCATATATTAACAGGTTATTTATCACACCCAGCATATGCATACCACAAATTACACCCCAAAACACATTCTGCTATTCCTCCTGAGTATGGCGATATCACATGTCTGAGACTTTTTCACAGCCTGGCCACATACAGAGGCCCAACATGCAGGGAGCGCCGTCAGGTATTCTAGGGACATAAATTACATGTCATGACGACCTATCACATTTTTGAAGGCCCTGGAGTACCAGGACAATGGAATTGCCCACAAAATGACCCCATTTTGGAAAGCAAACACCCCAATGTATAATCTATGAGGCATAATGAGTCTTTTGAACATGTCATTTTTTCCAGTAGTTTTTGGAAAATGTGGGGGAAAAAATGAAAACGCATTTTTTTTTACACAAAGTTGTCATTTTATATATTTCCAACACATAGCATGTACATAGCAAAAATGACACCCCAAAATACATTCTGCTACTCCTCCTGAGTATGACAATATCACATGTCTGAGACTTTTACATAGCCTGGCCACATACAGAGGCCCAACATTGAACTAGCACCTTCAGGGGTTCTACGAGCAAAAATTACACATCTCATTTCTCAACCACCTACCTATTACATTTTTGAAGGTCCTGGAGCACCAGGACCATAGAATTGTCCACAAAATGACCCCATTTTGGAAAGCAAACGCCCCAACGTATAATCTATGAGGCATAATGAGTCTTTTGAACATGTAATTTTTTTCCAGTCGTTTTTGAAAAATGTGGAAAAAAAATTAAAACGCTTTTATTTTTACACAAAGTTGTCCATTTATATGATATTTCCAACACATAACATGTACCTAGCAAAAATGACACCCCAAAATACATTCTACTACTCCCCCTGAGTATGGCAATACCAAATGTGTGAGACTTTTACAGGTGATGTTTACTGATAGGTGATGACGGTCTCTGACAGGTGATTGGCGATGGTCACTGATGGGTGACTGGTGGAGGTCACTGATGGGTGACTGACGGTGGTCACTGATGGGTGACGGGTGTCTGGCGGTGGTCACTGATGGGTGACTGGCAGTGGTCACTGATGGGTGAGGGGTGACTGGCGGTGGTCACTGATTGGTGACGGGTGACTGGCGGTGGTCACTGATGGATGACGAGTGACTGGCGGTGGTCAGTGATGGGTGACGGGTGACTGGCGGTGGTCACTGATGGGTGACGGGTGATGGCAGTGGTCACTGATGGGTGACTGGCGGTGGTCACTGATGGGTGAATGGTCACGGTCACTGATGGGTGGCCTGCGGTGGTCACTGATGGGTGACGGGTGGCAGGCCACGGGTGACTGGCGGTGGTCACTGATGGGTGAAGGGTGACAGGCCAAGGTCAGTGATGGGTGACAGGCCATGGTCAGTGATGGGTGACAGGTCATAGTCACTGATGTGTGACAGGTGACATGCCACGGTCACTGATGGGTGACGGGTGACACGCCATGGTCACTGATGGGTGACGGGTGACATACCACGGTCACTGATGGGTGACGGGTGACACGCCACGGTCACTGATGGGTGACAGGTGACACGCCACGGTCAGTGATGAGTGACGGGTGACAGGCCACGGTCAGTGATGGGTGAAGGGTGGCACGCCACGGTCACTGATGGGTGACGGTGACACCCCACGGTCACTGATGGGTGACACGCCATGGTCAGTGATGGGTGACGGGTGACAGGCCATGATCAGTGATGGGTGACAGGCCATGGTCACTGACGGGTGACACCGCACGGTCACTGATGGGTGACGGGTGACAGGTGCACTTTATGGGGGCAGATGGGGTGACTGTTGGGTGACAGGTGCATGGGGTGCAGGAGTGAAGTGACAGGGTGTGTTTGGTGCTTTACAGATCAGTAACTCACTGATCCTAGCTCTTCTCTCCTCACACTGGAAACTGTGTGAGGAGAAAAGAGCTGGTAACAGTGAGTTACCGCTCTGTTTACATTACATGTGATCAGCTGTGAGTAGATCACAGCCGATCACAAGGTAACAGCCGCCGGTCGGCGGCTGATACCAGTGTCAGTGACAGTCAGTGTTCCCTGGGAACACGCCGCGTCCAATGCGCACGCGCAGCACGCTCCCGTTCACGCGCATGCGCCGTGCAAATGGGGTCAGTACCATTTGTGATCAGCCGTAACTTCCTCACGGCCGATCACATGGTAAACAGCCATGACCAATGGCTGTTCACCCCCGTCGGTGACGTGGTGTGTCCCGGAGACACGCCGCCACTGACAGTGCCAGGATGCGCGCGCCCCGATTGCGCATAATCCCGGCTTAAAGGGGCGACGTCATATGACGTTGTCCCAGAACGAGAGCCTTACCGCTCCGCCGTCATTTGACGGTGGGCGGACAGCAAGTGCTTAATGTCTAAGCAGCTGGCAACAAAAGTGAGTACACCCCTAATTGAAAATGTCCAAATTGGGCCCAAAGTGTCAATATTTTGGGTGGCCACCATTATTTTCCAGCACTGCCTTAACCCTCCTGTGCATGGAGTTCACCAGAGCTTCACAGGTTGCCACTGGAATCCTCTTCCACTCCTCCATGATGACATCACGGAACTGGTGGATGCTAGAGACCTTGCACTCATCCACCTTCCATTTGAGGATGCCCCACAGATCCTCAATAGGATTTAGGTCTGGAGACATGCTTGAGCAGTCCATCACCTTTACCCTCAGCTTCTTTAGCAAGGCAGTGGTTGTCTTGGAGGTGCGTTTGGGGTCGTTGTCATGTTGGAATACTGCCCTGCGGCCCAGTCTACAAAGGGAGGGGATCATGCTCTGCTTCAGTAAGCCACATTACATTTTGGCATTCATGGTTCCCTCAATTAACTGTAGCTCCCCAATGTCTGCAGCACTCATGCAGCCCTAGACCATGACATTCCCACCACCATGCTTGACTGTAGGCAAGACACATTTGTCTTTGTTCTCACCTTACCTCACACGCTTGACACCACCTGAACCAAATAAGTTTATCTTGGTCTCATCAGACCACAGGACGTGGTTCCAGTAATCCATGTCCTTAGTCTGCTTGTTTTCAGCAAACTGTTTGCGGGCTTTCTTGTGCATCATCTTTAGAAGAGGCTTCCTTCTGGGATGACAGCCACGCAGACTAATTTGATGCAGTATGTGGCGAATGGTCTGAGCACTGACAGGCTGACCCCCCACCCCATCAACCTCTGCAGCAATGCTGGCAGCACTCAAACGTCTATTTCCCAAAGACAGCCTCTGGATATGATGCTGAGTATGTGCATTAAACTTCTTTGGTCAACCATGGCGAGGCCTGTTCTGAGTCAAACCTGTCCTGTTAAACCACGGTATAGTCTTGGTCACTGTGCTGCAGTTCAGTTTCTCGTCTTGGCAATCTTCTTATAGCCTAGGCCATCTTTATGTAGAGCAACGATTCTTTTTTTCAGATTCTCAGAGAGTCCTTTGCTATGAGGGGCCATGTTGAACTTCCAGTGACCAGTATGAGAGAGTGAGAGCAATAACACCAAATTTGAAACACCTGCTCTCCATTCACACCTGAGACCTTGTAACTTTAACGAGTCACATGACACCGGGGAGGGAAATACATAATTGGGCCCAATTTGGACATTTTCACTTAAGGGTGTACTCACTTTTGTTGCCAGCGGCTTAGACATTAATGTGACAGCAAATATACACTGTTATACAAGCTGTACACTCACTACTTTACATTGTAGCAAAGTGTCATGTCTTCAGTGTTGTCACATGAAAAGATATAATTAAATATTTACAAAAATGTGAGGGGTGTACTCACTTTTGTGAGATACTGTAAAAAGCTTTTAAAAACCATGCATCTGGTGCTCTTTAAGAAGTTCATTAAAGCATGCTTCCACTCGTGCTCCCCCTCCAGGACCGCCCTCGCCAGAATGTATGACCCCTCAGCGGGTTAGAAGGCATTGTGTGTGTACACCTAGGGTTCGTGGCAATGGCAAAGATTCTTCCTCCTTCTCTCCTTTCTTCGATCTTCTATTCACTCATCAGTCATAGGATCATGCAGAGTAAATGCACAGAGGCAACCCTCATAGTGTAAATCCGTATGATTTATTTAAAAAATATATTAAAATTGCATTTACAATCATGCAGGAAGTATGGACCTTATACTATCACTGTGTCCAGGATGCCCTGCATTTCACAGACCAAAACCAGAAATGACACAAGAAGCTCTGCCCTATGCATTTCGTTGGTGTGATTTCATTTGGAACGTTAATTAATGTAATGCATGGTAAATGCTGCCTAAATGGCTTTTCAATGCCTATGTATGTCCTTATGGTGCTTCTATGCTGTAGAAGGCTTATATTTTTTGTTCCCTAAAAGTGTCCTTTAATTTGTATGTAAACTCAAAAAATAAACAAAAACTTCTCTTGTTTTCTTATGATTGGTTTGTTTAAAATGCAATATGCAATTGGAAGCATGAAACAAAAACCAGTTGATCTTGTTGAAAGGTGTTGGGATCCCATTGTAAGTCCTTGGGAGAATTCCGCTGCAGTGCTCACAGGCACCCCTAAATGTTCTAACATGTTCACAATTTACCTATATAGGAATTTTTCTAGCTGAGCCCAGCATAGGCCTGTTGTGTCCTCAGCTGTGAGCCCTGGGTCCTATCTTGGAGAGGCCTGTGTCGCATGTAGACATCAAACTCTTGTGAAAATACAGTGGCCATTTTAGCATGGGCATGATATATAAATACAATGTACTGCATCATAGAGAGGAGGCCTGGAAAAGAAGAACAGCCGCCATTAGAGTTTAGTTCTTCCAGTAAGTGGGTCTACTTCCCAACTAAGTGAGTCTTTTTTACGGAAAGAGAGTGAGACCATGATTGCAATTCTTAAAGCCGGTTAGCCGGAAGCACGCTTTTTAGGGTAGGCTTTAAGTGTAACACACATGCCCCGAAATCAGAGAATTTTTCCATCTTTGACAGGACAGACGGGCTGCTCGATTCACGTTCCAGGAGTTGTTGTAAATGTCGTGAAAATTAAGAAATAAGGTCTCGTGAAAAACCCCGGGGGTCGAAGGGTGGGAGGAATTTACCCTTTCGAGAGTACATTCTAAACGGACTCGGAGTGTAGGACCGAAGACCTGACCAGAGTGAGAGAAAGGCATTTTTTCTGAGTGAATCAACCCTTCATCTGGGTGAATGAC
>BLSH010131159.1:393079-427033 GCA_018402905.1 Glandirana rugosa | reverse complement strand
GCCATTACTAGTAAAAAATAAAAAAAAATAAAAACCCCAGAAATGAATTCTCATCATCGGTAAACGCGGCCACTTTTGCGCAGACCAATCAATAAACGCCAATTGCGATTTTTTTTTTATCACAAATATGAGGAAGAATATAAATCGGCCAAAACCGATGAAAAAAATGTTTTTTTTATATTTTTTTTTTGGATTTGTATTTTAGCAAAAAGTAAGAAATTTGTTTTTTTTTTTGCAAAATTGTCGCTCTTCTTTTGTTTATAGCGGCGATCAGAAATGATGCAGCGGTGATCAAATACCACCAAAAGAAAGCTCTATTTGTGGGAAAAAAAGGACGCAAATTTTGTTTGGGTACAACGTCGCACGACCGCGCAATTGTCAGTTAAAGCGACGCAGTGCCTAATCGCAAAAAGTGCTCTGGTCCTAAAGGGGGAAATCCTTCCGGGGCTGAAGTGGTTAAAGGTATATATAACATGTCTGAACCTAGAGTGTCAGGAGGGCTGGAAAGTTCACAGGCTCAAGGCTGCACAGAAGAACATGCCACTAAAAGCAACCTCCTGGGTGGCAGTGCTACATATACTCAGCATAGCATTTGGAAAAAGCAGGCAAGGCTTTGTGGTCAGGACTGCAGTTCTGCGGTAATGGAGCAATGGTAACCTTGAATGCATTATAATCCATATAATACATACTTAGTCATGCATGAACATACATTCTGCCTTACCGTGGACATTAGATACAATTTCCTTCTTATTTGTGATCCATTGGTGTAGCATTGTGCAACAGCCATAATACATCAGGGAAAGGGGGGTGGAGATGCTACAGAGGTTACATTTCACAGGAACTAGTCTTCAGCATGTAAAAATTCAGAAGACATTTAATTTGTGCTTGAGAGTTTAGATCCAATATGACAGCAAGGAGCCATTGGAGTGGAGCTGTATTGTGGCTTCCATATGAATGAAGTATCCCCCAACACTTCATTCATGTTACTGTGTATGCAAAAACCTTAGGCAACAATATGGAATCTATAAGGATACAGGGCACAATTTGCAGGGCTGTGACACTGCACTATATTGCAAGATGGGGATCTGTTTATGTACACAAACTTTACAAGGCTTATGGATAAATGTGTATATAGTATAGCCAGGATAGGGATGACAGCTTGCACTTTCAAAGATAAGTCAGTATTGGCAGGGCTGTCTTAAAAAGGATGTAAAGCGGAAAAAAAATTCTGCCTGGTAGAGTATAGCATGTCATATCATCTTCAGGAAGAGAAAGTCTGACTAACAGGGAAATACACAGTCGATCCGCCCCTTGCTCTGTGAGTGACAAGCAATTTGCTTATCTCCTTCACACAGCAGAGAAAGTTTTACACGCCCCCCTCCCTCCCTCTTCAATGTCTCAGTATAGAGGTGGGTGGGGAGGCTTGTGATATTACAACTCCGCCCACCAAACTAGAGCAAACACAGACACCCTCTGATTTCAGAGTTTTACAGAGCTGCTAGTGCTTACAGGAAGGACATTTGAAAGGTAGGGATAGATGCATGAGGCTTGCATGTATATATACAATAATACTGTGTCATTAGTTTATACTGGGTGGGTGGTGGGTTTACATCCACTTTAATTGCATCATGGGCCCCTGGGCAAAGTAATGCACTGGGGCCCCTACCAGCCTGCCCAGATTTCCCCACCTACTCTCAAGAATGAAAGTATAACTAATTTATATAATTAAACATATATTTTACTAGTACTTTCAATAAAATCCATTTTAAACAAGTAGCAGGGTAAGATGGCATTCCAATTTAGTCCAGTGACTGGCTGCTGCTGTCCTTGCAGCTCAGATTCCGAGATGCTGCCCAGGACAGCTTAGTAAAAAGCGTGACTATCTTGGCAAATCCGGGACAGTTGGCAAGTATAGTGTGATGCAAGATTATCATGGGGCCTCCATGCATCTGGGACCACTGGGCATGGCCCTGAGTAGTGGCAGATTATGTATTTCTATCAATTTCTGTTCCATTGAGTTTGAATGTCATAGAGTTTCACCCACGAGGCCATTTATGTGTAGTTGTACCTCCGTAAGGGCTGCTGAGTATTGTGGTCCGTTTGTCACCCTGCCCAGCCAGTCCTTGCACTTGTTTTTTTGTATTTTTATTTAGGGGTATCAACTTGGATAGGGTAAGGGAGTATGGGATGCCCACTTGATTGAAGAAAAAAATATACACAGGACTCAGCTTATATACACTCCAATATATACACGTCCACTCTTCTCTCCAGCACTTCACTTGCTTGCAGACTATCACTCCTCAGCACCTCCAGCACATCACTTGCTTTCAATTCTCCGACCAACTAGCACTGATTTGTAGGCCTGGCACTAACTCCATCAGGCCTCAGGTGAATGCCTTTTGCAGGCAGGGACCCTGGGTCCCTTTAGTGTAGAAAAATGTGGATAAGTCCCAGTGCTAGCCATCCATGTGGCTACTGCTCCCAGTACCACCTCTTCAGGCCCTGACAGCCCTCATGGCTGCACCTTCCTTTCTAGAAAACACTAGTACATTCTAGAAATAAGTGGGAGGTCTTGGTGATGCTGCCTGTGAGTCACCAGCTCTACTCTGAGCCACTCCCAGCCCAGATCAAAACAAACAGGTCTGCCTGCCAGATGTAACCAGCTGTGGAAAACTGTCCATTGTGTCCTGGCCAAAAAATTGCCCTCATGCAAATATAAAACACCCCAGCTCCACAAAACCTGACCATTCTATTTGTACACTACAGGTTTATAGTAATACATTTGATTAAATAACTTTACCACTAGATATCATGATTTTCCAGTTCTACCATATTCTTTACAGATTCATCACACTACTTCTCCTAGAATGACATGACCGCTGAACATATATTTCCATGTGCTTAAGAGAAAGAACACAGCACCTCCTGATTATAACATGATCACAAGACACAATCATGATACAGTTCTATTATGGCAAATGCAACCATTAAACACTCCATGTCCAGCATCACATGGAAAAAAAAGTATGGTACAAATTTAGTACATTCTGTACTGGACAGTACATCTCCAAACATAAAATCACTGCTGTAAATAATCTTTTCATAATTTTGTACTGCAGTACCATTAGCAAGTCACAGGACACTACACCTTTCATCATTCCTTAACTGTATACATAAATATCTATACAATATGTAGCCAGGTGCTTAGCTAAGAATGGAGAGTGAGGGAAACATTGGTTTCAACTGCTCTCTATAGCTGCTGCCCTGTGGCGCTGAACTGATTAACAGCTACACAAGCAAGAGGAGGAAGCTGCTGAGCAGGAAGAGTTCAATAGACTGAGGCAGACAGCACTGCACTGTGGGAACTGTAGTCCAGAGCAGAGAGACTCTACTGTAATCAAAAGCTTTTGAACTGCATTTCCCAGAGGGAGATTGTCAGAAGGAGGGGAAAAGCTACATTTTCCCAAACTGTACAGGATACAGCTTCCTCTGGCTGTGAGGGAGACCACAGAGTGCACAACTTCTATCCAATGTGTGCCAGACCACCTGTGCATCCCCATATGGGCAAACAAGGCAATTGCATGGGTGTATGCTTAAAGTGATTGTAAAGTTATTATTTTTTTTAATAACAAGCATGCTATACTTTCCTGCTCCGTGGTTTTGCATAGAGCAACCCTCATCCTTCTGGGGTCCCTCATTGATGCTCTTCTCCGTTGCTGACAATAGAAGGTTTTTTTTTACCTTAACATGTTAAACCCAGTAATATGAAATTAGCTTATCTGCCCCCCCCCCCCCCCGGTGCCCACAGCTTATAAATCTTCTTTTACATTAAAATACTGCCGCTATATACCTTTTTGGATGATCTGTATACCATGGTCAATGATATACTGCGCAGTCTCTGCAGTGCTGAGAGTTCAGGTAGGAGGAGAATTCCACTACAGCCTGTATACACACCCACATGTGAGGTGCAAATATCATGTGACCTGGCTAGCTCTGAGAACAAGTAAATATTCTCTCCAGCATAAAAGACACAACTGAGCATGTGCAAGTCGGCAACCCTACCTGTGTTAAGCTGGCCTTCCCCAGATAGACAGTGCCGTGTGGGGAAGATCTATGCATACAGGATAAAACAGCCTTTTTACACAATGCAGAGGATTAACCCCTTAAGTTCCACAGTGAGTATAACAAGCATGCTATGCTGCATATACAGACTGATTTTACTGTTGTGGGTTTAATAACACTTTAATGTAGGGAATGCATTAAGGTAAAAAAACTTCAGCCTTTACATCCACTTTAGGAACGCCTGTGTGAGCAAGGCCTAGTGCTGGAACTCAGCATAAAGCTGTTAACCACTGTAAGACCAGGCCTTTTTCTGACACTTGTTTACATGTAAAAATCTGTATTTTTTGCTAGAAAATAACTTAGAACCCCCAAACATTATGTATTTTTTTTAAAGCAGGCCCTAGAGAATAAATTGGTGCGTGTTGCAAGTGTCACATAGTATTTGTGCAGCGGTTTTTAAAACACACTTTTTTAAATTTTAATGCACAAAAACACAATATAATATCCTATCGTTTGGTTAAATTTAAAGGATTATGTTACGCTGAGTAAATAGATACCAAACATGTCACGCTTTAAAAATTGTGCACGCCCGTGCAACAGCAACAAATGACGTAAATGTTACTATCCAGGCTTTACAGGTTACCACTTTAGATTTACACAGAAGGTCTGATGCTAGAATTACTGCCCATGATCTGACATACACGGTGATACTTCACAAGTGTGGGATGATCACTTTTTGTGTGCTTGTGGGACCGACGCATGTGTTCACCTTTGCTCACGAGCACAGGGTTGCTTTAAATTTTATCTTTAACTATTTATTTATTTTTACATTATCACTTTAAATTTTTCCTTTTGATCACTTTTATTGTTATCAAAGGGAATATAAATATCCCCTCTGATAGCAAAAGGCAATGACAGGTACTCTTTATAGAGAGATCTGGGGTCTATTAGACCCCAGATCCCTCATCTGCCCTTAAAAGTATTTAAACACAAAAACTGGAGTGATCTAATGCTTTACATTTTTAAAAATGGCGCCGTTTACATCCAGGGGAAACCAGAAGTTATGTATGCTTATCGATTACGGTTTCTTATATCAAAGAGGCGAACAGAGCCGATCCAGTCTCTATTTGCCTCTATGATCAGTCGGCTGGTCAATTGGAACTCCTGGTGAGACAGGAAATACAGAGAAAGCCGCAAAAGGTTGTGGGAGGGGGGGGGGAGTCCCCTCTCGCTACTTGTAAAAGCAATCCAGCGGCTAGTAAGCCTCTAGGATTGCTTTTGCAAGAGGGCCAACGGTCGGGTCTAAAAAACAATACAATACAACAATGCTGGTACGCCGCTGGTCATCAAATAAAGGCAATAGTTCACCTTTTGCCAAAATATAATAAGTGCATTTCAACCACATTATGAAAATAAAAATTGTGCATATAGTTAATGTTTACATTGAAGCCTGCAGAGCAGTGCAATAGCGATCGGTGCATTGTGGGTGCAATACGCAGCCTTCTGTAATGTTTACCTCCCAGCCTAGGATACAGAATTACTGGAGGAAGTAATCAATGAACTAGACATGCGGTGACATGACTGCACTTGTGTTCCATTGAGATCTGTGAGTCCCTCTTCTGGGGTGGAAGATGGGACTTGTAGTCTTTCTATTTACAAATTCTTATGAATGGCTCTTTGAACAAATGACATGGCTGTGCGTGGCTCTGCCAATCCAGGAAGAAGAACCCCATGATTCAGGTAAGTCGTCGAGGGGCTGTGATGGGATGACATAGCTGTGCTGATTAAAAAAAATCAAAAGGATTGTGCCCCGATTCTAGTAAATCGAGCAGGGATGGTTTGATGATGGGGGGGGGGGGGGCTATTGTACCCTAAATGTTTTTTTTTATATAAACACATGGTTAGAAATTAAACATGGTTAAAAATGTGAATAAGGCCTTTAACCTTTTATTTTCCCTTTTTATTTACTGCACTGTACTGAAAGATCCCTAACATGCAGCCCCTTTAGTTGTTGTTTCTCCTTCTTTTGTTCTGCAGGCAGCTTTGCCCTGTTTTATCCCTCCTGCACTGTGTATTCCTGTCACAACACTTGTAGAGTGAATCTGTATGCAGCTCCTCTTTCACTTCCTTTTGCAACAGCAGCCTAGAATTCCTTTGCTCTGGACAAGTAAACAGGGAAAGTTCACTGGCAATCCCATGTTTTTTTAAGTCGTATGAGCGCCCCCTAATGTTTCCCAGTGGATATTATAACCAAAAGGCCAGTACATGCAATGTATCCAGTCTTTCCCTTTTATATTTTCTTTTTTTATGCTTACAACATGTCATGTATGTCTACTAAACTATTTTTTATGCTGCTGAATCTGAATAATATAATTTATGTTATATTATGCATTTTATATTTGCTTTATTGGAAGAGATTAATGTACACCTAAACCCATCCACTAAAAGCACATATAAAGTTCATTTAAAAGTAAGGTTTCAATATTTTAATATCTACAAGTTTAATTAATGGTGGCTGCACATACTACAATCTTTTATCCAATCGATGTGTAGTCAAAACGATCAAATCCGCAATACAACAGAGTAAAAAAGCTCTGTTCCACTCCACCACATTATATTCTTTAATTTTCTGTTATATTCCCCTCTATTGTATTCTATCTTTTTCCATTCTATTCCTCCACTTTCCACTCCACTCCATTCTCCTTGGAAATTGGAACGCTAATCGAATTTGAAAACTGTTCAAATTCGAAAATGATTTGAATTAGAAAATTATTCGAATTTGAAAACTATTCGAATTAGAAAACTTTTCAAATTTGAAAACTATTCAAAATGATTCAAAAACTTTTTGATTCGATTTGAAAAGGAATAAACAAAACAAATTCAGATCAAACAAATGAAACAAATCTAACTAAAAGAATATATGTAAATAACGAATTGAAACGAAACAAAACTAAATAAATGTTTTTGTTCTGCACATGTCTATTTTTTTTATCCTAATAGAATGCATTAAGATAAAAAAAAACCTTCTGCATTTACAACTCCTTTAATTACTGCCACAACTACAGTTACAGGTAAAAGATATCTTAAACTGGAAGAACAACCTAAGTCTAAGGCCAGCCATAGCCAGGAACCATCTGTGATTCGAATCATGTATGGGCAGACTGCCGGATTTTAAATGCGATTATTGCTAGCTTCTGGTATAGCCGCCGGGAAAATATAATGGCTCGGTAGGAGGGATCCCCCAGTCAACACTGTCTGTGTTGATGGGGGAATCCAGGATTGCAGGAATTAAATTTGCTCCATGTATGGCCTGCATAAGCATAGCCATGTGCTCCCTCAAGAGTGGCTGATAGTTGTGGTCCACCTGCCCGCTGCCCTCAATCACACGATTCCACACACCCGGCGTCACTGAACAGGATGGTGCTTTGTTTTGTTGTTTTATTTAGGGGTTTGAACTTGGATAGGGATTAGGGATGACTGTGTGATGCCCAGTAATTGAACACGGGACCTACTATATACACCTCTGGTATATACACTTCTTCTCCCCCAGCACACTACTTGCTGACCATTACTCTTCTCCTTTCCTCTCTCCAGCAAACTACTTGCTGACTGTTACACTTGTTCTCTGGCCCGAAAGGAAATTTATCAGACCTCCATGACACCTCCTCTTCACCACAGCTAGAACATGGTGAGGCCTGCTGCAGCCGCGGGCAAGGCCTCAGAACCACCCTTTGTGGGTAAAAATTGCAGGTTTCCTTCCCTGAAACCGTGGGCCCCCTGTTGTGTAGCTAAGTGCGTTGGTGCTAGCAGGGCCTTGGATGAACTACTACTCCCAGCCCATCCATTCTCCAGACCCATCCAGCCTGTCCTGCTGTCTAATGGCTCTCCTTCCCCTTGGTTGGCTCCTCCAGACTTCTACAGACTGCTCTCTCCTCAGACTTCTCATCCAACTCCCAGGGGCCGCCACTCACAGACTATATGGTGGATTCTTTAAAGAGTCTCCTTCCATGTAGACCTCAACTGCTCTCTTGCTTCTCTTGTGCCACTCCAGGAGCTGACTCCTGGCTGCACCCAAGCCCCAGGTTCACCCCCCCCACACTGGGGGCTCCCCTACTGGGCAAGGCCTGATATGCAGCTCCAGATACATCCTCATCTCTTCCACCCGAACTTTCCTGACACCTGCTGGCAGATCGCTATATTTAAGGAGGCCTGCCTTGCCAATCCAGCTGCTGGATTGGTCAGAGCTCCTTGTCATACATCAGGAAGTGACGCCTCCTCCTCCATCCCCCTTTCTAGAACTCTCTCAGTTAAAAGGGGGAGGAATCTCCAAGGGATGTTCCTTCCTTCCATCTCCAGCCCCTCCCTTGAGCCACTCCCGTAGCCCAGATCAAAACATTCAGGCCTGCACTTACAGTCAGCCTGACTCAATGTTTTCCTTTTCTACCAAAAATCTACTAAGTAAAAGCACCTATACTATGGGGACGCTATATAAGTATTCTTAAAAATGTTCCCTCCACCTACCTATTCTGCCTAACCTATATAAAAAAGATATGCATGCTTACCTATTTTTAATCTGCTCCAGTCTGGTCACTTGTTCCTGCAGCTCTGGCTCAGGGAGCACTCAACAACGGCAGGGAATTCCAGGAGTGGTGAAATCACCCATAGGCTCCTTTAGCCCAGCAGTTGTTGGCGCTCCCTCCTCGGCCCTGTAGCAGCCACTCACTGACTCAGGGGAGCTGGAGCTGCGGGATCAGACCTGACCGGACCAGTGCAGATTAAAAGTAGGTAAGTGCACACATCTATTTTATATAGGCTAGGCAGGATAGGTAGGAGAAGGTGAAATGGAACATTTTAAAAAATTGTTAGACTTAAGACTGTACACACGTTGATCGAATAATCATCCATTTTTATTTTGCATTAGCCCCATATCGAAAGTGGTTTACTACACTTACGAAGATTCTCGTATGACAGAATACAACTTAAGAAGTGATGTAATGTGTTGTATTGTATTGTAAGGAATTCTTTCATTTCTGAGCATACGTAGTCTTGCTCTTCCAATTTTTTTGAATGAATACTGTACTGATTAAACAAAAATTGTATGATCTGGCATCGTATGAGAAAAATATTTGTGTTTGTCCCTTCAGATAATTTCAAATGAACTGTTGTGATTGGCTCTCGAAAGCTGTGTACTACTAGTGATCATATCGTATGATCGCTTCAAAAGCTGTATTTTTTTCAAATTTTCTGATCATGTGTACTAGGCTTTAGCCTTTTCTTCCACTTTATTACAATATTCTTGCCAGTGCTAAGGGTGCATAACAGCTTGCAGCTAGCAGTTCACTCTGCTTGCTAAAGGTGAATAAACCTCAGCGAACATGCCCCATTGATGACTTACTGGTATCTGTGGACATCATGGTTTTCTTGCTTGCAGATATACAGTGCAGTGGTATAAATTGCATTGGACCACATAGCACTTTACTTCCACATTGCAAAGTACCAAGTGGATCCTCCAAAGACCACAAACACAGGCTCCTGGTCCTTATCACTAACCTCTAGTAAGTAGTATGAGCCAGATCTAGCACAATACATTTCACACTAGATGTAAAGGGAAAATTGAGCTCAAGTTAAATACTTAGTATGGCCTTTGGTTTTCATTCATCAGAAGTTGTACTAAAAACCCATACCTAATGACTGATTTTTAATCAATATCATATACATATTATGTGGCTTTTAAAATGCCTGTTGGAACAAAAAAACAAAACACAAAAAACAAAAATGGTTAATTATATGTAATGTATTTTAAAAACCAAAACAGGTTCCAAGAGACTTGGTATCAGCATCTGGAAGATCAGTGGGATAAAACACTTCTTGTATAATTAAACATTAAAGATTCTTGATTATTCATGTTAACCTTTGCTATTCTTGATTATGATTTGACCTTTCAATTGACACCTCTGACCTAAAAAATTATGGAAGGGGTTAATGCAAGTAAAGCTGCTAAAGTATACTCTGACTAACGACAGCAATGTGAACTAGATTTTGTGCTAGGTTTTATCAACTAGGGACAGAAACTAGTTCATGTTCAGTGTCGTACACAGTAGAGAATGAAATAGGACATGGTTTATTCATTTTTAATTATTAAAATAAAGTTTTGCTGAAGTTCACATTCGTTTTAACATTTTGTAATTTTGTAATCCAAATGCATCCTCTTTTAGTGAAAAAGAGAACGGCAACTCAAAAGAATGAGTAATATTCAATGTTTAATGTCCTTCCTTCCCACCCCAGACCACCACTTGCCAAGTACCTAGATTCACCTAGTAATTGTTGGCTTTCTCAGACAAAGAATAAAGCTACAAAGCTTCCTTAAAAAGCCTTGACATCACAATCAGCTCAAAAAAGACAATTGAGGTGCCAGACCAGTGGCTGCCTTCGTCCAGCAGTTTATGATCTGTACTGACACTGGCTGCATGACTGCAGTGCAGTACAGAAGTGCTTCTTTGAATAGAAAAGGTTGAAACTACCAAATATGTATAGCAGAAGCCTTCCTTGTTGTTCTCAGTCCTTATCAGCTGTGTAAGGAAGCTTGAGCTAGTATTATATTTGGCAAAAGACCCTAAAAGAGAAGTATGGCCAAAGTTTTTTTGGCCATACTTCTCTTTTGGGCTACAGCAGTGTACCTTTCCTGCGCTCCTGTGACCCAAATTCAACTGACAGCAGGCTAAAGCCCACTGTTGGCTGACGTCGCAGGACTGGTCACGGCTCTAGGATTCTGACTTTAACGTTTGGGATCCACCCAGATGCCTGACCGGCAGCTGGCTCAACCTCTCAGCACGCCGCTGAGAGCCTGAGCCAGCTGATCTCACCCCCTCCACAGCCAGCGCATCGCTGAATGCTGGAGGGGCAGAGCAGAGAGCGGTGGATGTCAAGAGGAGACTGAGAACTGGGCAATCAGTGGTCATGTGATCGCTCAGTTCTCGGTCTTAGAGCTGACAAGGAAGAGCTGCAACATTAGACTGATGCTGCTGTAATATAAGTGAGTATTTTTTTTTTTTTTATTCCCCACATTTCGCCTTTAAATAAGAAGTATTTAAGAGACATTTTATATGTAGCCTGCTCCCCAGGTCCCAAAATAGAGCTCCTGGTGGCTGCCATATACCTGGAAGGATTGTCACACATGCAGTACTCCAGAAGAATTTGCAGGTGGGGCCTGAGGCTTGAGCACCCAGTCTGGGAGAAATCACACACACAACACAGTCCAGGAAGTTATTTAATTTCTTGTATATTGTAATAAGGATAAAGGAGATATTTGCAGATAGTAACTATAGGCACTGGTATTTAAGCAACAACCTGTACGATGTTCACGTATATGCAGTATGCACTTAGTAAGGCACATTATTGCAGCAGTTTATTACTTAGCAATGGAGCAGCAGCATATTTCTCGGCAGTGGCACAGTATTGCAGAGTGGCAGTGTTCCAGACTTAGTCTGTTTACCAGAGGACAGCTTCTGCTGGAGGGTTGGTGAACTGGAGTATAAAATTGGGGCACTTTATGTTGCTGAAGAGACTCCCCAATTTCCTACTCTGGGTACCGGAATATCTGTTGAGAGCAAGTGGATTCTCTCTCTCTCTCTGCCTATTAATCCCAGTTTAAATCTGGGCCCCCTTTACAGCTAGAACTGAGATGGCAATGGAAATTTATTTCTTTTGGAAAACCAGTGTTTGTTGTTCCCCCATGTGCCTGCTAATCCTCCTCTCTTCAGCCTTCATTCATGCATTTATTCATCCCCTAGCTCAGTGATGGCGAACCTTGGCACCCCGAATGTTTTGGAACTACATTTCCCATGATGCTCATCTACACTGCAGAGTGCATGAGCATCATGGAGAATGTAGTTCCAAAACATCTGGGGTGTCAAGGTTCGCCATCACTGCCCTACATCATCTGTGTCTGCTTGACGAAGGGCAACCTAATGTGTACATATATGAAAAATGGGCGCACGGTCAAAATTGCATTATTAGAACAGTGGTTCTCAACCTCAGTCCTCAAGTACCCCTAACAGTGCATGTTTTCAGGTTTTCCTTTATCTTGCACAGGCGCTTTAAATCAGAGTCAATGACTTTGTATTTTGGACAGCTATTTTATCTAAGAGAAATTCCCAAAACATGGCCTGTTCTTGGGGTACCGAGGTTGAGAACCACTGAATTAGAGTATAATCAGTATACATCATCCCCATGGAAAAAAAAAGAATGCTGATCAGTTTAGGTTTAAGGTGCACATATATCACACAACTGACAATACATGTAAGGATCAAACCAGGCAATATTTATTGTATATTAATACATTAATTCTAAAGCGAGCCATGCACCTGTAGGTCATGCCCACGGACACACTGCTGAGTCTTAAAGTATAAAATGTTTGACACTTTCCTGCTCCCAGGGAGCTGTGGTGTGTCATACAAACGCCAGTACAAGTGAATGGCTGTACACAGCCAGCTACTTGTAAACACAGATGGCTTCCATATCCCCATTTACCCCTACATGCACACATGGTGTATTTCCCCAAACTCACCACTTCTGCGCTTGTGTAAATATACCATACGCCCACATGTGGATAAATGCTGATGCAGAATCCATTTGGGTTTACAAGGAGCTGGCCACATACAGCCATTCACTTGTATTGGCAGCTGTATGTGGCACCATGGGTTTGGGGAGCAGGAAAGTATCAGACGTTTGACGTTTCAACATTCAGGAACACGTAAATGTTCATGCACATGAGGCCTTGGAATCCCTTTGTATAGCCCTTGGAATTTAAGAGATTCCAACCTCCATACTGAGCAGTGTGTATGAAGGAATCTTCCCTGCCAGGTATTCTATTTAGAAGTCAGTGGCTGCTCAATACCTGGACAGTCACTGCATCTGATTGCATACAATTGGATGCAATCACAGTTCAACCAACAATTTTCCCCTTTTAGACAAAAGTTAATTTTAATTTAATTTTAATTTAATAAAGAAATAGTTGAATTTTGAGCAGTGTATGGCCAGCTTAAAAGCAGGGCTGGGGAAAGTGTAATTCTGTTGATATTCCACCTTGGACATAAAAAAATTGCAAATTATGATTTATTGTTTCATACAGTTATAGAGTTATGTAGGCAACTTGAATTGTTTTAAAATAATGCTGCATTCCCCCACCCTTCCTTACCCCTCTTCTAATGGTTCTAAATGAATGTTGTTCTTATTGACTGCTTGGACCTTTTTGATTGTACACTGCATGTTACCAATTGTATTATTAGAAGTCCATCTTAGCTATGTATTTATCTTTGAAAATTTCAATAAACCATTTGAAATAAAATAATGCTGCATGCAGTTGAAAACAAATATTCTGACTATTATAGTATTGTACTACACCCGTATGAAGGGCTCACAAGGGATGCACATGTGTTCTCTGCATCCCCGAACACAGCCACTAGTCCCATTTTGACAGCCCTGCGGTTGGAGGTGCATGTCCCTGAACATCACTCTGACATTGTTCAAAAAATCTTGCAATCGCCACGAGACCTTCTCCTGAGACCTTCTCCTCAGAAACATCTAAAAGGTAAGAAATATTTTAAAAACAAGTTAACCATGCTGTGTGATGAGAACACCTAACAACATATAGGAGGGTTTCTCAAATTTGACTGCAATGTTGAAACGCGCTTTAATTTACTAGATATTTGACCTGTGCGTGGTCTCAGTGATGTTGCATTGTTTGCATTCTGTATGCATTCTGTTAGCAACACTGTATGCAATGTTGTGTGATGTCCTGGATGAAAAGAAATCAGATCTTTTTTTATTATGAAGACTTTAGTTATAATTTAGTTATATACAGTAGATGTAGGCTTATAATACTGAAGATAAGTAAAATAGTCTTACTCCTTCCCCTGGCAATATGAGCCTCCTACGCATGCAAAGTCACAGCAGCAAAAAAAGATTCTGGCCTAAGGAAGCAAACACACTATTCTCATCAACCTCACATGAGCTGCACAAGTTAGTATTCTAAATGAACCCACAGTAGGTACGCATGGAGAATTGCCTGCACCCAATTAAAGTAAAACTGCATTTTGAAAAGGGTTGAAAACCGTGGTCCTGGGGTTTATCTGTATCTAGAGCAGCATCAAAAATCTTTCTTCCAGACTTGACAGGCAACATTAATGTCATACTATGTATGTACTGCAGGTAATTTTGTATCCATTGGGACTTCATTATTAATGAAAAAACAAAAAAAAAGCATAATAAACGAAATTACTTGATGTGGTCCTAGCATCTGATACATTGTTTTGTGTAGAGTTGAGCGAACACCTGGATGTTTGGGTTCGGTACCGAACTTGACCCTGGACCCCGAACCCCATTGGAGTCAATGGGGACCCGAACTTTTCAGGACAAAAATGGCTGTAAAAAAGTCCTGGCAAGTGCTAGAGGGCTGCAAAAGGAAGTAAAATGATTTTAGAACAATAATCTGTCCCTTACAGCAACAGCAAGAACCTGACCCTATAGGAGTAGGTGATGATTTTAGAACAATAATCTGTCCCTTACAGGACCAGCAGGAACCTCTCCCTTTAGAACTAGGAGATGATTATAGAACAATAATCTGTCCCTTACAGCAACAGCAGGAACCTGACCCTATAAGAATAGGCGATGATTTTAGAACAATTATTTGTCCCTTACAGGACCAGTAGGAACCTCTCCCTTTAGAACTAAGAGATGATTATAGAACAATAATCTATCCCTTACAGCAACAGCAGGAACCTGACCCTATAGGAGTAGGAGATGATTTTAGAACAATTATCTGTCCCTCTAAGCAGTAGACTCTACCTAGTCCAGTCAGATCATTCTGTAATGCATGATGAGATCTGCAATCTGTCCCTCTAAGCAGTAGACTCTACCTAGTCCAGTCAGATTGTTCTGTAATACAGGATGAGATCTGCAATCTGTCCCTCTAAGCAGTAGACTCTACCTAGTCCAGTCAGATCGTTCTGTAATGCAGGATGAGATCTGCAATCTGTCCCTCTAAGCAGATCGTTCTGTAATGCAGGTTGAGATCTGCAATCTATCCCTCAAAGCAGTAGTAGTAGTCTCTACCTAGTCCACAATCAGATCGATGAGATGTTATTATATATATCTGCAATCTGTCCCTCACAGAGCCGGTAGCATCCTCTCCCTACACTAGTCAGAGTCTCAGAGTGCAATGTGACTGCAGCACTAAGTGACTCCAGCTTATAAAGAGGCTGGGTCACATGATGCACTGGCCAATCACAGCCATGACATTAGTAGGCATGGCTGTGAGGGCTTCTAAGGGCAAACCAGTGAAATGCTTGTTGATTGGCTGCCCTGCTATTCAACATGCGTGATCAAATACCCGAACCCAGAACCCGAACCCAAACTTTTTTTCAAATGTCCGGGTTCGGGTCCGGGTCACAGACACCCCAAAGTTTGGTACGGACCTGAACTTTACTGTTCGGGTTCGCTCAACTCTAGTGTTAAGTGCATGTATGCTAAGTAATGCGTAAATGTAACACAAGTTTTTATTACCTGTAACGAAGATCTCAATACATCTCCTGACAAAACCTTCATCTGCTTCCCTTATCAAAAGGATGGCACAATTGGGAAAGTTGTGCCAGCCTGCATACCCATAGGTTGATGCAGGCAAATGAGTATGTGTGTTGGTACGTGATTCTAAATATAGAGCTGTTACAGATTGTGTGTCTGATTTCAATGCATCTTTTTGGACTGTGTGCATCTTGGATCGTAGGCATGCATGCAGACTACACTGGCTGCTGACGGACAATTGAGCCAAACAGGCTATATAAAATGAACTCAGCCAGTGCTAATTGGTCCCTGCAATTTACCCATGACCTGTGACCTGAACCTGAATTTCTGCCTGAAGTTTTGTTACCAATCTAGCTTCCTTTCCATCTTTAGATTCTCCTCATTTTACTAGGCTTGTGCACCTGTTTCTTTTTCCAAATCTGACATTTGTATTTTCAACCTCAATTCTGCCTACTTATTAACCTCACTGCCTGCTCATTGCTGACCCTGGCCTGTCCCTGCCTATGAATGTGCTGCCGATTCACTACTGCTTTGCCTATATGATGTCATTCCTAGCCTGTGACCTTTCTATATCAACATCTAAAATCCACTGCACACAGGTGGATTCCTGTGGTTGTATTCTTGTTGACTTCATCCCAGCACTTTCAAGTTCCAGTTTGCCAGACAGTAGACCATAAGCAATTGTGCCCCACTAACACCACTGCATTCTCTGTTTTACTATTTAAGGGGTTTTTGAACTGGAGAGCAACCACTCTTATCATCTCAAGCTCCTAATACAAACTCAACCCAATCCAATCCCAGTGGGACAGGTGCCATCTTTGTACATTATCCAGGGTCAGCATATTATTCCTGGGAGGGGTAGCTGGTTCAAAAAAGACACAGTTATGTAAATCCTTATGGATGTGCGGTTCTTAGTTGTCTTCACAGATGTCTAACACTGATCAATTCCCTGTTGAAGCCGTTCAACATGTAATTTTCAACAATTTTACAAAGTAGTCTATTGTGATGGAGAAAAGAGAAAGAAAAGAAAGAAGAAAATGCATCCTCCTGCCTGCAGCAGACTGTTGACATCTTCTCAGCCTAGGCAAAATCACGTGAATGGACATTAATAATTACTTTTTAGTGATAATAATGTAGAGATTTTTTTTACATTTTCTGTTGGTGTATATTGTGACATGTCAGGAATGTAATTTGGCAAACTTGTAATGTTACTGAAAGATCCACTTCAAAGTTGCCCATGCGATTCTTTATGCCATGCCACCGAACAGTACCTGTGCATAGAAGCAATGTAATGTATGTAAGCAATTTATTGATCCCTCTCTCATGTCACAACTCTCTAGCAATCCCTAGATAGCAGCTCTGAAAACTCAGGGTAAAAATTCCCTTTACTAGCTGTCAAAGTGAATGTGAACCTTGTCTATTCTAAAACATTTGAATCAAGTAAAATCTTTAACACAATAAAAAATTGTGAATACCTTTTTTTTTTGAAGTTTTTCATTGATCACATGATTGCTAAGCAGGCCCTTTATCCTGAGCTGTGAAGGGTGGGAAAGGAGATTCCTAGTGATCATCAGTTCCCGTTGACAGCACATATCCCAGCTAGGGTTGCCACCTGTCCAGGATTCACCCGGACAGTCAGGATTTTGAATCATGTGTCCAGGTTTCAGTCTACCTGGAACACGGACACATTATTCAGACTGGGCTGTAGCTCCCCAAGTAACTGAGATAGTTACACAAAAATGTGTGACACCTGGGAGCTGTGGATTGGTGTCTGGGGGCAGGTTGGGCATCACTGGGGAAGGGGGGGTTGGGCGAGGCAACGATGTCAGCAAGGGCAGTTTGGCCACACCCACTGTTTGCTGCTGTACGCTGCTTTATCACTCTCTATGGGGCACCCAAAGGTGTCCCAGGTCTTTCATAATCATATAGCATATACTACGAGAAAAAAATGTGACTGTTGCCACTTAAGTGTTCGGGTTTGGCTTGAAGAAAAGGTGGCAACTCTAATCCCAGCTGCTGTTGCTCAACTGTGCAGGGCTGGGCTGGTGGCATGTTCACAAAATCTAACCAGGGGAGTACAGGCCTGCACAGTGTTCTGTAGCTCCTAAACAGAAGGCAGAGCTGGGAGGGCATGTCAGCAGCAGCCTGACCACAGGAGTACAGGCACCCCACAAAATGAATACCCAACTATGTAAATTAACTTTCAAATGCACTTTAAGCTTGAAGAAATAAAGGACAGCCTCACACCAATGACCTCATAAAATTTGCCGGTTTATTCTACCGATAATCACAGCAATAGACCCCAGAATTCTAGTGTTCATTTTAAAGAGTGCCCACATTTGTAAATGCTGGACCAATGTAACTTTGCAAAAATACACATACCTTGAATTATTTTTTAAGAGGTTTTCAGGTCCTTTTATTAGTATTAGTTTAGTGTGTGTGAAAGAATCATCTTCCTAGCTCCCCCCATCTTTACAACAAATCCCTATTGGGTGAAACACATTAGAAGAGGCGATCTCTGGGCTATAAATTGTCGGTGGAAAAAACTGGTGAATATTGTGATGTCATCCGTGTGTGGCTGTCCTCAGCTGCGGCCCGTCCATGCGGGGTGCAGGGGCGTCGCCCCCCTAATCAATGCACTCGGCCCCTATTTTACATGCAGAGCGCCGGACGCATGGATTCCAATATTTTTTTTTCTTAGAAGGATGTGATTAGAGCCTGAGACTCTAATTGGCTTAAAAAAAGGGTGGGCTCGGGGGCGCAGTGCCCACCCAGTTGTGTGACAATAGCAAATTAATATTCGCTGTTGTCTTCTTGATTCTCCTCCCGGCCAATCCCAGCTCAGGAAGCGGGTCCTGGGACCCGGTTGGCCAAGAGGTGAAGCGATCCTATTGGCTGCCAAGGAAGAGGAGGGAGAAGATGCAGGGGAAGCCGCGCCTCTGTGAAACCGAGGAAGGAGAAGTCGCCGCCCGCCACCCGGAGGAAGCCCGTGACCTAGATGGGGTAAGTGCTGAGGGGGGGTGGCTATGGATGTATTGCCGCCCCCCCCCCCCACAAAAATATACCACCAGCTGCCACTGGCTGTACTTAATTTCTTCAGTGTGTTTGGTGCCTGCATATCTCCTTTCCATCCCTGGCACTCAGCGTTAAGGACAGCAGGAGAGCTGGCTTTGAGAGTGGAGGATGTTGTCTTATTTCTTCAAACTGTGTTCCAGTTTACACCTCCTTTATTTCTCCTCTCCCCATGGCTTGAATTATTTTCTATTGGATGACCCCTACCAATATAAAAGTAATAGTTTCAGCCAATCAGATGATGTGAAAGTAAGTAATGTTTTTCATAGCTTCTGTTGAAGAATTACTAGAGATGTTTGATGTAAAGGAGGGAGCAAGTAACTAGCTTGCAACAGTCTCTATGCACAGGTTTGTTTAATGTGGGATGTGGAAAGGGTTGGCATGGGTCACTTTTATCAAGAATTGTGATACAAAAAAAGATTTTCCATCATTTCTGGCAGAGCTGTGTGCTCGAAAATTACCTTAAATCCTGGAATAGATACCCAGAATAAATTTGTGCCTCATAGTGTGCCTTCACTTTTTACAAAGGAGATGAATACCTGGAATTCAGCTATATAGTTAAATCAAAGCTGGAGTTAAGCCTCGTACACACTACTACTTTTTTTTCTATCAACCCAGCGGTTTGAGTCGATGTGCCAACAATTCGATGTTAGTACAGCGATCTCCCCTGCTGAGCTATTTTCTTCTGCGCTCTTAGTCATTGGTCATGAGACATTGACAGAAGCCGGCCGAACACCTTGCTTCTGTCGGACCGACTGCCATACACACGGGCCAAATGTTTTTATTGAACCGGCCGATGCTGGCCCACATTCTGCCCATGTGTACTAGGTTTTAGGCTTTAAGCCATGGCCAATATTCAGTTTCATTTAACCACTCCCACTTTTACTTGACCACTTTTTAGTGCAAAAATGTGTCCTTAAACACAAAAATGTGTCTGCTATAGTGTTGCTTATTCTCAAATTTTTAAAGCTGGGTGGTATGAGGACTTGGTCAGATGGCATTGGCAGGCATGGTGGTAGTTTGGAATCTTTATTTCTGCATGGCAATTGGTTATTGAAATACATAAAAATGATGTGTGGGTGTATGTGTGTTCTCTCTTTAGGTGAAAGCAGGACAATAAACGTTTGTATGTGTTAATGTATGTAGATCTGCATTTCAGGGGAAAGGTTCAGTTGTAAAAGGAGAGATCACATAACTGACAGAAATACACTATATTACCAAATGTATTGGGGCATCTACCTTTACACGCACATGAACTCTAATGGCATTCCAGTCTTAGTCTGTAGGGTTCAATATTGAGCTGGTCCATCCTTTGCAGCTATAACAGCTTCAATTCTTCTGGGAAGGCTGTTCACAAGGTTTAGGAGTGTCTATGGGAATGTTTGACCATTCTTCCTGAAGCGCATTTGTGAGGTCAGGCATTGATGTCGACGAGAATTTGTGCACTGGAGCGCAGTCATGTTGGAACAGGAAGGGGCCATCCCCAAACTGTTCCCACAAAGTTGGAGCATGAAATTGTCTAAAATGTCTTGGTATGATGACGCCTTAAAAGGTCCCTTCAGTGGAACTAAGGGGCCAAGCCCAACCCCTAAAAAACAACCCCACACCATAATCCCCCCTCCACCAAATGATTTGGACCAATGCACAAAGCAAGGTCCATAAAGACATGGATGAGCGAGTTTAGGGTGGAGTCCCGACCTCAACCCGATAGAACATCATTGGGATGAATTAGAGTGGAGACTGCGAGCCAGGCCTTCTCGTTCAATATCAGTGCCTGACCTCACACATGCACTTCTGGAAGAATGGTCAAACATTCCCACAGACACACTCCTAAACCTTGTGGACAGCCTTCCCAGAAGAGTTGAAACTGTTATAGCTGCAAAGGATGGGACAACTCAATATTGAACACTACGGACTAAGACTGGGATGCCATTAAAGTTCATGTGCTTGTAAAGGCAGACGTCCCAATATTTTTGGTAATATAGTGTATGTTTGACTTAGGGTGCTTTGACAAAACTCTGCTGCCTAAATTGCTGCTGCCTGCACAGCGTTTTGGGTTGCAGAGCCATGCGGCAGGAGGCTGTTTTTTATAACATTGCACGGCTCTTTTTTTTTTTTACTGAACTTTATTACAAGTGTACAATGTGACACTTCATTTGTTTCACTGCGCAGCAGTCTGGTGTGCAGCGCTTCTGTGCAGTGACATGCGGGACCAAGCAGAGCGGTCTGATATTATGCAAACAAATTACATTGTTTTGGAATGCATTGTAACACTGCATTTGGTCTGAACCTGTTGCAGTCTCCTACATTTTTTACTGCATGGAAAACGCAGGTAACTGCATATAGTGTGAATGGGCTCCTAAATATTGTAACAGCACCCTTTTCTTTTCACCTTTGTCCCAGTTCCAAGGCCCAAAAGCTGTTAACTCTTGTAAACAACAAGCTACACATAACAAATGTACCGGAAAAGACTTTGCAAATGAGAAAGCTATAAATGGTGCGATTGCACAGATAAGGCACACATTTACCTTGCTGATGTATCTGCTCGTTAAAAATACTTAATTAAGTTAATAGATTTAACTTTATCACAACTAACACGTACAGTTCAGAACTGTTAGTTCCTGTTTTGGCATTTAAAGTCCAACTGCAGGAAACTTGAAAATTCTCCCCTGCTGGGGATTGTGCCTGCACTGGAAGGGTCATATGCTTGTTTAGGTCTAGGGGGCACATTGTCCCATTGATCCTCCTCCCGGCCAATCAGGAAGCGGGTCCTGAGACCTATCACCGGATTGGCTGAAAGGACAGGTGATTCTATTGGATACCTAGGAGGAGGAGGAGGGAGGAGACGCATGGCGGGAGCTGCCGTGATGTAGAGGAGGGGGAGATGCGATGGAAGCCACTACCCACCGCCCGTAGGATCGCCGCCCGCCTGTGACCTATATGGGGTAAGTGGGTGGGGGGTGCCGCCAGCCGATCGAGGGGGTGGTTGTTTGTCGCCCCCCCCCAAAGAAGAAACATCAGTCGCCACTGCCTGGTAGAGACACCTGGAAAAAACTTATGGATATACATTTTTTCCATAGATGTTACGGTGCTTCACTTAGTGGTGTTCACAAACAGGGGGCTGGGAAGACCTGATCCTAGAGTTGGGCTTTGAGTAAAAACGTATCAGTTGTGCCACCTTTATATGCATTGGGTTGCCAAGGGTTTATATGCAAAGGGTCTCTTATACTTGCTAAGTTAGGCCATAGACGATGCATTTTTTTTTCGTTCAACCAGCTGGTTGATTAAAAAAAAAAAAAAAAAAAAGATTAAATTCCACCATCAACACACTCGGTGTTTATGAGGGAATCCCTCCCACGGAGCTATTGTATTCTGACAGTGGGGAGAGTTCCCTGCCATCAGAATACAATTTTCAGTGTTGCTGGCTATAGCTGGGGCACTGATTGAGCGAAAAAAACCCAAGCAGGCTGGTTGTCCAGAAATCGATTGTAAGGTTGACTTCTAGACAACCAGCCTGTCTTACTATTGAGGATTAAAATTTGGCCAGTCCCTGTTGAACTGGCCAAATTTCAGTTAATTTATGGCCGGCTTAAATGGACTTAAAGGATAACTCCACTTTTGTCTGGAAAAAAAATAGCAAATGAAGAAAAAATAATATAACATATACAATTGCGACACAAGTCATATTGTAATTGAATGTTATTAAAAATGACCTTTCCTTTTCAATCTACAGCTCTGTAATTTTCTGAAAATAGAATGTAATATGGATACCTGGAGGTGTTCTGTACACAGAATGTATACGGAATGCCCCCCAGAAACATAATTTCCTGCTTGTGTGATTGGCTCACCAGTTTTCCCAGAAGTCTGCCTTAAAACACAAGTCAGATTTCAGGCATCCCCTGCAACCATAATGCCATTTTTTGATGAGATACTTCCAAAAGGAAATCACATGGACGGGGATGCAGGCCCAGCAGCTTTCTCCATTAGAGCCCCGCAGGTGCACCAGCAGATTGATAATTATGAAACCACTCCCATTAGACTCACTTTCCCACAAGAACACAGACAAACACACCGGGATTTCTTCAGAATAACAAAAGGTAGGAATCTGCAACAAAGTTTGTTAAAATCCTTGCAATGTACATAGATCACTCAGGGGGGAATTTTTTTTGTACTAATTCGATCTGTATGGAACACTCAAACATAAGCCAATAAATGTTTGCTTCTAAATATTTAGCAACAATTACAAATTATTATCTTCATTGGGTTCCTGTCGAGGACTGTACACCGATCACTGCAGAGTAGCCTCCCTGATCCCCCTCCTTGGACAACATGACCACTGCACATGAGCACCCCATCAGCTCCCTAGCTGCTTCTGCATGTCAGAGGAGGCAGTTCCATGGGATTCCTTCTCACAGGAGGGTGCATGTAAGGGTGGCACCATGGGGTCCAGGAAGGCCAGAGACTAGGAACAATAGACAAGCTCAACTAAAAAGAAAGGCAAGATTTAGAAGAAATAAAAGCAGCAGCACGCAAGGTGTATTGAAGTGACCTTTTGTAAATGCTTTTAATTTAAAAGGGGAAAGAGGAAGGAGGAGGGTCCAGCTTTAAAGCAATCTCTCCTGCGCCATTCATAGAACACCTTGTATTTTTTTCAGTGAATACAAGGTGTTCTCTGATTGGACGAGGTGGAGAAGTGGGGTGGTGATGTCACTGTCTCCACCTCATCCTTGTTTTATGTTAAGGCCGGATTCACACATGTGCAGCCGCCGTTCCTAGCATGGGTTCCAGTGTATCCCTGTGCACCTGTTCAGGTGCAAATCAGGTCCGAATTTTTGCCTGAATTTGCACATGACCCGGACCCATAGACGCACAGGACCATTTTGGAATGTGGACTGTGGACCCCCCGGACATGTGTGAATCGGCTTCATTGCAAGTCGGGCACAATCGCATGTCATGCGAATGGATGCGGAGAAACCTGCATCCAATTCACACATGTGTGAACCCAGCCTTATAATGTGTGAATCCTGGGTGAATATATTTATAAATAGATTCAATATCTCTGTGCATCTCTTATTTACAACATTTTGATAATGCATCCTGTAAAATTAAAGTGTTACTAAACCCAGGACCGTGCATTCACTATATCTGGTCTTTCACAGTACAAAGAACATAGAAATGCAATTATTTTAGTAAATATAAACTGCTAAATACTTTTTCTCATCAGCAGCATTGTGACTTCTGTCAGTGGCAGGCCAAGCACTGGTTAACCCATTCAGATCCGCGCTATTGCGAAGTACGGCTCCAGCGTGGATCAGAATTGTGGGGTGGACGTCTTGGCCATGTGCGCGCTCCTGGCGCGCACTCATAGGCGGCGGCGCAGGCTGCGTGGCCATGCCCGCAGGTCGGGCGGACTCGATGTCCGCCCGAGACCCGCGATCCCCTGTCAGACCTGCAGAACAGGGAACCGCCGATGTAAACACGGCGGTTCTCTGTTCTGTTGAAGGGGACATGACAGATCTACTGATCCCTGTCACTGGGATCAGTTAGATCTGTTCTGTCCAGACCAGCTCCATCCCTCCACAGTTAAAACACACCCAGGGAACACTGTTAACCCCTTCACTGCCCCCTGCAGGTTAACCCCTTCACTGCTAATGACATTTATACAGTAATCAGTGGACATTTAAATTTCTGATCGCTGTATAAATGTCATTGGTCCCAAAAAAGTGTCAAAAATGTCCGACATGTCCGCCCCAATATCGCAGTCCCAATAAAAATCGCATATCGCCGCCATTACTAGTAATAAATTTTGCGCAATCCAATCACTATGCACCGATTGCAATTTTTTTTTAACCAAAAATATGTATAAGAATATATATTGGCCAAAACTGTTGAATAATTTTTTTTTTCTTTGGATATTTATTATAGCAAAAAATAAAAAATATTGTTCTTTTTTCAAAATCATCGCTCTTTGTTTGTTTATAGCTGCGATCAGAAATGACGCAGAGGTGATCAAATACCACCAAAAGAAAACTCTATTTGTGGGAAAAAAATTATATAAATTTAGTTTGGGTACAACGTTGCACGTCCGCGCAATTGTCATTCAAAATGTGACAGCGCTGTAAGCCAAACATTGGTCTGGGCAGGAGGGGGGTTTAAGTGCCCAGTAAGCAAGTGGTTAAAGCTTGTAGGAGGAGTTTTCATTCTCCTCTGACTGTCCTATGCGGCTGCATAACCCCTGACTTTCTCTCTGGACAGTGCTGATTGGCCCTGTGCTGATCACATGCACACTCCCCCAAAAAAACAAAACAATGCTCTAGCAATACACACCAAACTGAGCATGTGCAGAGTACCTCCAAGGCTCTGTGTTATCAGGAGATTGATTGGTGACAGTAAAATAAGGGGAGGATCAGAGAAGACAGGAGCAAACAGCCTTTTATCACAATACGCATGATTAACTCCTTAGGTTCCACAATGAGTATAACAAGCATGCTTTACTGTATATACAGACTGATTTTACTGTTGTGGGTTTAGTAACACTTTAAACAATGACAATAGGACCCGCTAAATGTCAATAATTTAATGCAAATTCGTACAAACAGCAATAAACTTAAAAAAAATCAACATCACAAACTTTTATGTGTTGTATATAATAGAGTAATTTAAGAATAAGAAAGATATAACTGATGTGTTAATAGAAACATGTACAATTGTTGAGCATAGTATAAGTATTTTTACTCCATTCTACATATCCACCGGTTAACGTATGGGAACCTAATGCAGTGAATGAAATGACTTGTATGATGTGTTTGAAAATAACCTGTTTCTTTGAGCTGTGACCTCTGAAAAAAACGATAGAGAAGATATGAACCCAAAGCAGGATTTCCTTGAGCTGTTATCTTATGCTATGTCAGAAAGTGATAGACCGCTGTAGAACTACATTACCCAACAGGAAATATGATGTTATCTTTTGTTCTTTTATTCACACATATGTAATATTGAATGAACTTCTGCAGAATGCTTACACCTACTATACTTTCCCCATGTTTAACAAAGTCTTGCAAGTAAAATGCTAAGTGTGGTAAGATGTTCTTAATTCGTAGGTTGAATGGCTGTCTATGCAAATGTTAAAAACGATATACAGAGTGCAAAAATGAATGATGTACAGTAGCTAAGCACAAACAATAAAATGTTATCATATATCAGATGAGAATTTTCAGGAAAACAAATATGAACCCTGATTTATTGCATCAGTTACTGCAGCCAGTGCATTTCTCATATTTGTATTAAAGATTTCCATATCTCAAATTGTCTCCCCAACTTCAAAGTTTCCTACCTTACTACAAAAATATACATTAAAACCTTGGATTGCGAGTAACTTGGTCTGTGAGTGTTTTACAAGACAAGCAATTTTTTTTTATAAATTTTAATTTGATAAACAAATGAGGTCTTGCAATACAAGTAGCGTCACGTCAGAACTTAGTATAAAAGAGAAGAGAGGCGCCTCTAAGTGTAGCAATATGGTTACATGTATTGAAGGTACAACATGCAACTTGGGATCCGACTTGTGCGCCTATAGACTCTAATGCAAGTTGCCTCCAAGTCAGATACTTATCTTAATCAATGTAATTTGGATCCAACATTACAGGAAGATTACCCAGGCATCCCTTAAAGTTACTTCGCTGTGCCGTCATTCAGGTCATGGCAGCGTGAACCACCTCTCTTCTGTTTTATACTATATAGCTCCTGAAGGGCAGGTTAATTTGTTTTATTTTTACAGTACATTTTATACTGTATTTTGTGTTGCTGTAATCATTTTCACATGAATAAATGGTTGTGGAATGAATCATCTGAGTTTCCATTATTTCTTATAGGGAAATTCGCTTTGATATACGAGTGCTTTGGATTACAATCATGTTTCCGGAACGAATTAGGCTCAGTTCCCACTAGCCCGACTCTGACTTTGATGCAACTTTGATTTTAATTTTTACACTCTGTGGCAGTGAAGTCCTATCAAAGTTGGAGCAAGGTAGTGCAAGAACCTTTTTTAAAGTCGGACAGCCTTGCGTAGTGTCAGTTAAGACAACTCTCATAGGGAAACATTGAATTTCACATGTCATCTGACTTGGGGGTCTCAAAAGTCGAATCCTATGTCGCATCAGTGTGAACCAAGCCTTATGTTCACAATCCAAGGTTTTACTGTAATTGTAAAAGGTAAAAATTGTATTTTCAGGCTGTGCTACCTGTTTCCACCAGCAGGTGGAGCTGCAGCTGTAGTCTGTTGTGCATCTCTATCGGAAGAAAAACTTATGGAGGGCTTCTGAAGAGAGACATTATATTTTCTTGAAAAGCTCCATCCTCAACTTCTTCTGTGTCGGGAGTCTCTGATTGAAAATTGGAGTGAATTCTTCCAATCAGACAATGTCTGTATTCATTGAAAAAATACAAGACATTCTGTGAATGGCAGCAGTAGCAAGTGAGCGACCCCTTTGTGGTTTCTATAAAGAAAAGCAGCAGCTCAACATTGGATCTGGAACACTGCTGCTATGACTCTAGTAGCGGCAAATACTACAGTGATTTACACCTTTCACAGGGATCCATGGGTATGGTATAGGCATAGGCATTCCTCCTCTCCTCTTCCTTTCTCCGTTGGGGTCCCCCAAGGTTCTGTTCTTGGGCTGCTCCTATTTTCAATCTATACCTCCTCCCTGGGTCAGCTGATAGCCTTCCATGGCTTCCAATACTGTCTGTATGCTGATGACACCCAAATCTATCTCTCTATCCCTCAGCTCACTCCCTCAGTCACCTCACGTATCACTAATTTACTAAAAGATATAGCGGTCTGGATGTCACACCACTTCCTCAAACTTAATCTATCCAAAACCAAACTTATAATTTTTCCTCCACCACGTGCCCCTTCCCCTGATCTCTCTGTCATAATCAATGGCACAACTATCAGCCCATCCCCATATGCCAAGGTCCTAGGCGTAGTCCTGGACTCTGAACTCTCCTTTAAGCCCCACATCGAATCACTGTCCAAATCCTGCCGTCTCAACCTCAGCAACATCTCAAAAATTCGCCCCTTTCTAACCAATGACACAACAAAGCTCTTAATTAATTCTCTGGTCATCTCTCGCCTTGACTACTACAACTCCCTTCTCAATGGCTTACCTCTGCACAGGCTATCCCCCCTTCAATCCATCATGAATGCTGCTGCCAGACTCATCCACCTTACCAATCGCTCTGCGTCTGCTACTCCTCTCTGTCAATCCTTCCACTGGCTCCCGCTCACGCAACAGATTAAATTCAAAATACTCACAACAATCTACAAAGCCATCCACAATTTAGCCTACAGCTACATCAACAGCCTAGTCTCGAAATACCAACCTAATCGTTCTCTTCGTTCCTCTCAAGACCTCCTGCTCTCTAGCTCCCTTGTCACCTCCTCCTTTGCTCGCCTCCAGGACTTTTCCAGAGCCTCTCCAATCCTATGGAACTCCTTACCCCAACCTGTCCGAGCATCTCCTACTCTACTAGCTTTTAGACGATCCCTGAAAACCCTCCTCTTCAGAGAAGCTTATTCTACCCACACCTAACAAATGTATTTTCATTTTCTTCATCAGTTCATCCCCCACAGTTTATACCTTTTGTTTCACTTGACCCTTCCTTCTAGATTGTAAGCTCTAACGAGCAGGGCCCTCCAATTCCTCCTGTATTGTATTGTAACTGTACTGTCTGCCCTCATATTGTAAAGCGCTGCGCAAACTGTTGGCGCTATATAAATCCTGTATAATAATAATAATAATAGTGCCCAAACTGGACCAATGTAACCATGCAATAAAATTTACACCTAAACTTAAGCTTTAAAAAATACACTGGTGCATAATCAGAGAACAAAACCCTGCTCCAGTCTGTCTTGAGTGTCCCAGCTAGAGTGCCTTGACAAAGTATTCATACACCTTGAAATTTTGCACATTTTGTCATTTTACAACCAAAACATAAATGTATTTTATTTGGATTTTATGTGATAGACCAACATAAAGTGGCGCATAATTGTGAAGTGGAGGGAAATGATAAATGGTTTTCAATTTTTTTTACAAATAAATATGTGAAAAGTGTGGCGTGCATTTGTATTCAGCCCCTCTGAGTCAATACTTTGTAGAACCGCCTTTCCCTGCAATTCCAGCTGCAAGTCTTTTTAGTTATGTCTCTACCAGCTTTGCACATCTAGAGAGTGACATTTTTGCCCATTTTTCTTTGCAAAATAGCTCAAGCTCTGTCAGACTGGATGGGGAGCATCTGTGAACAGCAATTTTCAAGTCATGTCACAGATGCTTAATTGGATTTAGGTCTGGACTTTGGGCCATTCTAACACATGAATATGCTTTGATCTAAACCATTCCATTGTAGCTCTGGCTGTATTGTTAGGATCGTTGTCGAACTGGAAGGTGAACCTCCGCCCAGTCTCAAGTCTTTTGCAGACTCTAACAGGTTTTCATCTAAGATTGCCCTGTATTTGGCTCCATCCATCTTCCCATCAACTCTGATCAGCTTCCCTGTCACTGCTGAAGAAAAGCATCCCCACAACATGATGCTGCCACCACCATGTTTCATGGTGGGGATGGTTTGTTCAGGGTGATGTGCAGTGTTAGTTTTCCACCATACATAGCGTTTTGCTTTTAGGCCAAAAAGTTCAATTTTGGTCTCATCTGACCAGAGCACTATCTTCCACGTGTTTGCTGTGTGCCCCACATGGCTTCTCGCAAACTGCAAACAAGACTTCTTAAGGCTTGGCTGTTTCTCTAATTAATGCTCTCCTTGCCCGGCCTGTCAGTTTAGGTGGACGGGCATGTCTTGGTAGGTTTGCAGTTGTGCCATACTTTTTCCATTTTTTTAGATGATGGATTGAACAGTGCTCCATGAGATGTTCAAAGCTTGGGATATTTTTTTTATAACCTAACCCTGCTTTAAACTTCTCAACAACTTTATTCCTGATCTGTTTGGTGTGTTCCTTGGCCTTCATGATGCTGTTTGTTCACTAAGTTTGTCTAACAAACCTCTGAGGGCGTCACAGAATAGCTGTAATTATACTGAGATTCAATTACACACAGCTGGACACTTTTTACTAAATAGGTGGCTTCTGAAGGAAGTTGGTTCCACTAGATTTTAGTTAGGGGTAGCAGAGTAAAGGGGGCTGAATACAAATGCACACCACTTTCAGATATTTGTAAAAAAAATTGAAAAATGATTATCATTTTTCTTCCACTTCACAATTATGTGCCACTTTGTGTTGTTCTATCACATAAAATCCCAATAAAATACATTTACGTTTTTGGTTGTAACATGACAAAATGTGGAAAATGTCAAGAGGTATGAATACCTTTTCAAAGCACTGTAAGTATGGGAGGCTAGGCTGTGACTCACAGCCAACATGCTAAAGACACATCTGCACTTTCTTTGACACTTGTGTCACTGTAGAGCAGTAGGGTTACATCATTGGCTAGGGGGAGTGGTTTCAGATGGAGAAGAGGGCTTAAATGTTGAGACTGAATAAAGTGTATAGAATATATAAGAAGCAATTCTACTCTACATTGACCACACAATAGGTCAAGTAAAGCTCCAGGCAATTTTTTTTACATTTTTGATAGACCTGGAGGAATAAGGGCTCTTCTACACAAACGGCCAACTGAATTGACCGATCTAACAATATGCGTAAAAAATGGGTTTACAAATAGATGCGTAAGCTTCACGCCCCATCAATGCACCCCATTTTCTGTAGTCCTAACTCTAACTTCTGAGAGTCTCCACAATGGAAACACATGCAGTTTAATGGATAGGCACAGGGCAGGTGAGCCTGGAAGGAGCCCACCCTCCTTAAAGGCACAGTGGCACACTGAACACTCAGCACAATGGCAGCAAAGGTGTCAGGGCATTGTGGAGATAGTCAGATAAATTGGGGTAAGGAGTTCCATAGAATGTAAGGAGATTGGGAGAAGTCCTGAAGCTAAGCATGGGAGAAGGAGACAAGAGAACTAGTTAACAGGAAGTCTTGGAGGAATTAAGAGAACTATTTGGTTGGTATTTTGAGACTAGGTCAGTGATGTAGCTGGGGACCGAGTTGTGGAGGGCTTTGTACAGTGCGTCCGGAAAGTATTCACAGCACTTCATTTTTCCACATTTTGTTATGTTACAGCCTTATTCCAAAATGGATTAAATTCAATATTTTCCTCAAAATTCTACAAACAATACCCCATAATGACAAAGAAATTTGACTGAAATCTTTGGAAATGTATTAAAAATAAACAACAAAAAATACATGTACATACAGTAAGTATTCACAGCCTTTGCCGTGACACTCAAAATTGAGTTCAGGTGCATCCTGTTTCCACTGATCATCCTTGAGATTTTTCTACAACTTGATTATAGTCCACCTGTGGTAAGATCAGTTGACTAGACATGATTTGGAAATGTACACACCTTTCTATTTAATGTCCCACAGTTAACAGTGCATGTCGGAGCACAAACCAACGCATGAAGTCCAAGGAATTGTCTGTAGACCTCCAAGAAAGAATTGTATTGAGGTGCAGATATTAGGAAGGGTACATAAAAATTTCTGCAGTATTGAAGGTCCCAATGAGCACAGTGGCCTCCATCATCCGTAAATGGAAGAAGTTTGGAACCACCAGGACTCTTGCTAGAGCGGGCCGCCCAACCAAACTGAGCGATCAGAGGAGAAGGGCCTTAGTTAGGGAGGTGACCAAGAACCTGATGGTCACTCTGACAGAGCTCCAGTGTTTCTCTGTGGAGAGAGGAGTACCTTCCAGAAGAACAACCTTCTCTGCAGCACTCATCCAATCAGGCCTGTATGGTAGAGTGGCCAGACGGAAGCCACTCCACTCCTCAGTAAAAAGCACATGACAGCCCACCTGGTGTTTGCCAAAAGGCACCTGAAGGACTCTCAGACCATGAGAAACAAAATTCTCTGGTCTGATAAAACAAAGATTGAACTCTTTGGCCTGAATGGCAAGCATCATGTCTGGAGGAAACCAGGCACCGCTCATCACCTGGCCAATACCATACCTACAGTGAAGCATGGTGGTGGCAGCATCATGCTGTGGGGATGATTTTCAGTGGCAGGAACTGGGAGACTAGTCAGGATTGAGGGAAAGATGAATGCAGCAATGTACAGAGACCTCCTTGTTGAAAACCTGCTCCAGAGCACTCTGGACCTCAGACTGGGGCGAAGGTTCATCTTCCACAGGACAACGATCCTAAGCACACAGCCAACATAACAAAGGAGTGGCTATGGGACAACTCTATAAATATGCTTGAGTGGCCCAGTCAGAGCCCAGACTTGAACCCGATTGAACATCTCTGGAGAGATCTGAAAATGGCTGTGCGCCGACGCTCCCCATCCAACCTGATGGAACTTGAGAGGTCCTGTAAAGAAGAATGGGAGAAACTGCCCAAAAATAGGTGTGCCAAGCTTGTAGCATCATACTTAAAAAGACTTGAGGCTGTAATTGGTGCCAAAGGTGCTTCAACAAAGTACTGAGTACTGTGAATACTTGAGATTTTTTTCGTTTTTTATTTTTAAAAATTTACAAAGATTTCAGACAAACTTTTTTCACAATTTCATTATGGGGTATGGTTTGTAGAATTTTGAAGAAAATAATGAATTTAATACATTTTGGAATAAGGCTGTAACATAGCAAAATGGGGAAAAAGTGAAGTGCTGTGAAAACTTTCTGTATGTACTGTAAGCTGTTAGTATTTCAAATTTTAATATCTGGAATGACTGAAGCTGGGCTTTGAAAGAAGACTTCACTTTTACTAAAGAAGAAATCCAAACCATTTTTGTCAGCCTGCTGCTAATGTGATTCAAATGTTTTCTTGCAAAAGGAAAACCTGGAGACTATGCATGTTGTAGTTTCATTGTAGTTTCTGCTTGTGTGATTGGCCCACTGCTTTTCAGAAGTCTACTCTGAGATACAAGATAGATTACAGGAACCACCTGCATGAGAAGTTTCATTTTTTTAGATATCTAAAGCCAAAACATTTTTTTCCAAACGTTTTGGATAACATAAAGGATGAGATAGAACCTTGGGAAGATTCATCCTCTCTATTTGTTCTAGAAACCAATCCCACCGGGACCAAAAGTGAAGGAAAAGTCAAAATTTTGAGTTGTCATCTGAAAAGAACTAGAGGGTAAACCTTCCAATTGGGATTCTTGTTCTGTTGACAATTGTTTAAAAAGGTATCACTTTGGAGAGATTTCATGTAACTTCCGTCTGCATCTTCAGGACAAGGATGAGATTTTTAACCATTTCCTACTCCATTCAAATGCAAAAAAAAGTTTTGGCTTTAGAAATAGTATTTCTCTTACGTTCACTGACAGACGCAGCTCTTCTTAATTGACACGTGGGTTTTATGTCGTCCTATCAGGAGTGACTAGGCAAAACAGATGCAAAAGCATCAGGGATAGGCTGGCCCCTCCCATGGGGGCCGTCCTCACCTGAGCCTATAAAACCCCCTGCTGGCCAATAGCATTCAGTTTTGTTTGCCTAGTGCAAAGGAGTTGACTGGGTTCCTTTATGGGACCTGCGTTTTTTTTTTTTTTTCTGCATGTAATTTTTTCTTTCTGAAGAAGATGAAGACTTCTATCAAGTAGCCGATCTTGGCATAGAGAGGATATCACGAATCCAAAGCTTTGCCCTGACCGGCCACCTCATGATGACCTACCCTAAAAATGTCAGGGCAGCATCGCTCAGGGCCCGTTCCGTGCGGGCGGCCTGTGGCTGTTGCCACTTGTGCCCAGTGTCTGGCTTTTGCCTTTCCAGTGGCCTTGGCCAGCAGCAATCCTTCCCGGGACAAGGGGGGTAAGTCTGCTTCGGGTGGCTACCCGCAACGCCCGTCGGACTGGTGAGTGGACCCCTCCCCCGCCCTTGGGGGGGGCGACATCCGGGGCAGTATTTAATTGGTGGTAGCTTTTTCCCTGTCAGGGGGGCACTTATTTATTGCGTGCCCCCTCCCTCCCCCCACCTCCGGCCCCCCCCCCGGGTCTGCTGCGTTCGCACGGCGTCGCGCTGTGACTTTAAGGGCCCTGGGACATGTACTGAATCACTGGGGAATGTTCGTTCGCGCATTTTTTAAAAATTAACCGCCGCCATTTTGCGGTGGCTGGTTCATGCTGCGCGAGCGCCATTTTCTCCCCGGTGGCGGTTTTCGGTATTACACTCTGTG
>BLSH010131159.1:362288-377783 GCA_018402905.1 Glandirana rugosa | reverse complement strand
TACATAAAAAGAGAATTATTCATCTCATATGACATAAACAATGACATAATACTGATGTTGATGATAATACTTGTTTCCAGCGCTTAAAAACATTCATATATGTAGAATCCTCCAACATGTTTCAGTATTGTTTCCGTCTCTTCAGGGAAAATTCAAAGTATATCTAATTGTCATCAAATTGGAAAAAACATCATTACTCTCAGAATATGTCATAAAGTTGATTCATTGGTCATAATATATGTATCCAAATTTTCTAAAAGTACAGTACAACATTATCAAAATGCTCACCAATTTCATCAGCATGTAGACAAATGTATCCCCAAGAGTTAGTCGCAGACCAAGGCTACCATCCTGCCGTCTAGTCCCTAGTATCAATACCCAGGATTAGGTCTGGCAAACACTGGATTGTATAATGACGGATAGGGCGGGAGTGGTATCTAACCTAAGATACTGTGAAGGAAAGAAAACTCTTAATCTATAGCTATACCAGTATTCACAGGTTCAGCACTATATATACATGTGTTATCATTATATCATATTGGATGAGAGAGTCAGAGCATATAAAAATGTTACTCCTGTTATGGAGGTACATATATGCAGATATACAGTATTATAAGAGGGAAAAGATAGTCGCATACTAGCCTATTATGTGACACTTACCTGCATTGGAAGCCCGCGCTGTCCCCGCAGTAGGAAGCATCCATCTTCGCCCCTCTTCCTACCAGGACTGTGGACTCCGGCTCTGTGATTTGCCGGAGCCGTGTGACGTCACTCCCGCGCATTGGCACGGGAGCCGCCAATAGTGGCACAATATAAGTGAAGGAACAGCACAGTCAAATGCAATTAATAAATGATAAATAACCCATAAATAAAGTTAATTTTCACGTGAGGTGTCATATAATACCTCTGATGCCTAGTATTTCCTGCTATACTCATATCCATATCCACACAACCCAGTAGTCACAGCCCGCTCCAACCACATGTAAATGATTAGCACTGATTACACCTATTGAACAGTTCTATCCACAAAGTTCTTAACATAGTTGGGCAGCAACAACATCACTCACATTTTCAAAAGAAAGCACTTGAACACCCTGTTGCGCATCACAGCGTTCACGTCTATCCCGCCGGTAAGACACCCAGCTTGTAACACTGCCACTGTGCTTTATATACAATCCGACCCAACGCGGCTGGGCCAGGCATGGCCCATGTACGTCATATCTGGTGCGGGCTCCCCTGTAAGGACGCATGCATGTGATCCCCATGGTTTGCGGAAGAACAACACCTCCGGGTCCTAGTTGGTCACGTACTGCGCTCTCTCCCAGTCGGAGGAAACCTTCTATGGGAGATAAAAAATGCAGGGCCAGATGGAAAAGGCCAGTGTTTATCAGGGGAGCCAGAGTGTCCACGATATAACTTAGCCAGGATGCACAGCCCAGATTGAGCACTCCCCCAGGAGAAAACATGTCCACATACTCAAAAAATCAATTATGCAAATAAACACATCTAATTATTCCAAAACTCACAAACTTAACATACTGGTGTTTTATATCTATATTCCCAAATTAGTTTCCCCCTAGGGGACACATATTGTAGACACCTGTTCAGGGATCTGAGATCAAACCTGGCCTTCAGACGAATAGTTATTACAGAAAGGGCTTAAAGTTAGTGCTGTGTTTAATCCCGCAGGTGAAGTAGTCTTTTGGTTATATATCCATTTTGTTTTCTGTTTTAAAATTTGTTTATCAAAGTCACCTCCTCTTAAGCACTGGGAAATTATCTCCAGGACAAAAAAGGAAATCACTGAGGGGTCAAAGCTGTTTCTTAGTCCCACATGTTTGCATATAGGAGTATACAGAAGACCCACCTCGATGTAATGGAGGTGGTCCTGTATACGACAACCAAACATGCGCTGTCTTTCCTATGTAGAAAGCACCACAGGTTCATAGTGCTAGATATACCACTCCCACTGACTGGCAATCTGCATAGGATCTTGACTAATAAATTCCTCCTCTTGGAAGTGGGATGGTATTACCCTCACTCACCCATGGGCACTGGTCACAGCCCCCTCACTGGTATGTACCTAGGCCTCCTACAGCTCCTTCAGCAGGGTCTGGCGATGAGTAGTGGCTATGAACCAGACTGTCTCTAACTGAACGGGCTGAACAACCACCTCAGGCCTATTATTCCCATATTTTGAGATTACAATATCTTCTGACAGAAATTGCCAATTACTAGCTAAAATCTGTCGGAATTGCTCTTGATGGGCACTGAATTTCATAATCACCTTCTGAGTCAATTGAGTCTTTGGTGAAAAAATAAATTGTTCTCTCCGATTCACCTTAGCTATATGATATGCTCGTTTCAGGACCTTTTTGCTGTAGCCTCGGACCAATAATCAATGAAATAAAGCCTTTGCCTCAGTCTCAAAATCCTCCTCCCTGGCACAGTTCCTCTGCAGCCTAAGATATTGGCTGAAGGGGATACTTTGCACCAGAGAGCGAGGATGAGCACTGTTGTAGTGCAGGATGGTGTTGCCTGCAGTATCCTTACGATACAAGTTCGTATGAATAGATCCATCCGAATTCAGAAATAGCCTCGCGTCCAGAAATGGAATACTATGCACATCATACTGCATAGTAAACTTGAGGTTGTATTCATTTCTGGAGATGAATAACATAAATTATGCCAATTCCTCTGGTGCCCGTGTCCATATAACAAGCACATTGTCGATATAGCGGCGCCACAATATGTAGTGAAGATAACTTGATGCGCTCTCGTCAGAGAAAAGGGATCTCTCCCATCCCCCAGGTACAGGTTGGCATACGATGGGGCACAACAGGTCCCCATCACAACCCCCTGCACCTGGAGGTAAGTAGTACCGTTGAAAACAAAAGTATTGGATGTCAAAATATGTTGCAATAGAAGTCACAAAATGGCCAGCTGGTATGTTTCTGCTCCGGAAGGAAAATAGAAACAACCTACACACCCTTACAGTGAGGAATGCTGGAATATAGCGCCACAGTGTCAATAGCCACTAGGTAAGAGCCCAGTGGGACATTGAGGCCTTCAACGACTTTCAGTAATTCCAATAAACAGTGGGTGTGGTGAAAGCGCTGAACATATGCCAACATTGCAAATTGCAGAAAAAAGGCAAAAAATACCCTCTAGAGAAGGGACTTCAAGGCATATAAGGAAAAGATAACTGGGACAACAAATTTGTAAAAAAAAGTCTGTATTTTATTAACAATGGAATAAAAATGCCTTGAAATGACAAGGACCACTGTGAAATGTTCACAATCACATAAATACAATAAATGACAGTACATAACACCTATGAATGGGCTAAACAGATGTAGGAAAAATCTCCTATAGAATAGAAAGACTATGAAATATCCAACATGTTTTGAGATAATCGAACAATACAAGCTCTTCTTCAGGGATGTTCAAACATTACATAGGAGGAACTCTAAAATAGAAACAATACAATAAATACATAGTATATATAACATACACTACATACATATACAACATATACACAACATATACACATTGCATGACATTTATTGGGTGAATATGACCCAGACACTAACCGTGTTTGGTGGAGCAGGCAAAATGTATCTCCACAGCCAAGCCAGATGTAGGGAGGAGAAAACGACAAAAAAGGAGTGTGAGGTACATTGATAAAAAAAAGGGATTTTATTAAAACTTACCGTAAAATCCTTTTCTCCGAGTTCACTGACAGACGCAGCTTCTCCATTACGTGTGGGGTTTTATGCTGGTCTCACTAGGAGTTAACTAGGCAGGGAAAAGAAACAGTTGGCCCCTCCCATGGGGGCCGTCCTCTCTTCCCACATAAAACCCCCTCATAGCATAGCTCTTCAGTTCGTACACAAGCCGTACAAGAACAAAGCACAGAGGGGTGGGTGCTGCGTCTGTCAGTGAACTCGGAGAAAAGGATTTTACGGTAAGTTTTAATAAAATCCCTTTTTCTCCTATCGTTCACTGACAGACGCAGCTTCTCCATTATGTGTGGGGACGTCCCCAAGCTGTGTCAAAAAGAGGGGTGGGTAAACACTAACAGTACCCAACTGAACCTCTAAGGAGGCGCCAGACGCGCTTACACTGCCGCCTGCAAAAATTTGCGGCCAAAAGTAGCATCCGAAGATGCAAACACATCAACTTTATAAAACTTAGTGAAAGTGTGAACCGAGGCCCAAGTGGCCACCTTGCACACCTGTGACACCAAGGCCTTGTGTCTGAAAGCCCAGGAAGTGCTAACAGCCCAGGTAGAATGAGCCGTGACTGGAAAGGGGGGAACCTTGCCCCGAACAGAATACACATAGGTCACGGTTTTTAATAATCCAATGAGAAATCGTAGCCGACGAGGCCGCCAATCCTTTACACGGGCCCTCTGGCAGTACAAACAAGGCATCAGCTTTTTGAAAAGAAGCTGTAGCAGCCAAGTACACCCGTAAGGCCCTCATCACGTCCAAAGCATGCAACTCAAACTCCTTTGGGTGCGATGGACGAGGGCACAATGAAGGCAGAACAATATCTTCATTAATGTGAAAGGAGAAACCACCTTCGGAAGGAAGGAGGGAGAGGGTCGCAAGACCACCTTATCCTTATGCATGACTAAGTAGGGAGACTTGCACGATAGTGCTGCTAATTCCGACACCCGTCTGGCGGAAGTGATGGCAGCTAAAAAGGCCACCTTCCGCGACAGTAGTTGTAAGGAAATCTCCCTGATATTCTCATAAGGTGGTTTCTGAAGAACAGAAAGCACCAAATTCAGATCCCACGGAGCCATCAGAGTCCTCACCAGAGGCGCCACATGTCGCACACCTTGTACAAAGGTACGAAATCAATGAGTGCGAAGCCAAAGGTCTCTGAAAGAGAATCGCCAGAGCTGATATCTGGCCCTTGAGAGTACTCAAAGCCAGTTTTTTTTTTTTGTTCAGGCCCTGTTGTAAAAAAGTCAGGACCCTAGACACGACATAAAAGTGAGGGTTATGACCCTCTGCCCCGCACCAAGCTATATAAGCCTTCCAGGTGCGGTGATAATCTTGCGAGAAGTACATTTGCGAGGTTTTAACAAAGTAGGGATCATGGAGTCGGCGACTCCCCTGTCTCTTAGCACCTGGGACTCAATAGCCAAGCCGTCAAAGCCGGCGAGGGTAAGGCAGGGTGCAAGACGGGTCTCTGAGACAGAAAATCGTCTCACAGCGGGAGCCGCCAAGGGACGCCTGCCATCATTTGCACCACGTCGGCGTACCAAGTGCGCCGAGGCCAATCTGGAGCCACCAGGATTATTGGTATCCCCTCCGCCACTATCCTGCGTATCAATCGCGGAAGCAGTTTTATCGGAGGGAAATCGTACAGAAGGTTGTAACGGCCCCAGGGTTCCACCAGAGCATTCGTGGCCACTGCCAACGGATACTTCGTTCTGGACACAAAGGTTTCCACCTTGTGATTGAACCGGGACGCCATGAGATCCACGTCCAGTGTCCCCCATCTGCGGCAAATTTGATTGAACACCTCTGGGTGGAAAGACCACTCTCCCTGGTCCAGTGTCTGGCGACTGAGAATGTCCGCCTGCCAGTTCTCCACACCTGGAATGTAAACAGCGGAGATTGCCGGAACGTGACGTTCCGCCCAACGCAGTACCATTGCAGCCTCCGCCATAGCTGCTGGACTCCTTGTGCCGCCCTGATGGTTCACATACGCCACTGCTGTGGCATTGTTCTGACTGAATTCGATTGGACGACCCTGCAATCTCTTCCAGAGAAAAAAGCACAATCTGATTGCTCTCAGCACCAGTACATTGATGGGGAGGCGAGCCTCCTGTGCCGACCAACGGCCCTGGGCAAACAGCTGTCCCAGGACCTCGCCCCAGTCCAAGGACTGTCATCCATGGTAATGATCACCCACTGAAGGGGCAGGAACGACTTCCCCTGAAGCAACGCTGAGTCCTGGAACCATAGGTCAGAGACGCCCTGGTCTGGGGACTCAGACGGATCAGAAGGTCCAAGGATCGGGGGGATCTGTCCCACCGAGCCAAACTTGTTCGTTGAAGGAGACGAGTGTGACTCTGGGCGTATGGTATCTACTCGAAAGTGGAGACCATGAGCCCCAGCCCCCCACGTAAGGAAGACCGTCGGTGCGACCGGAAAGTTTTCACTGCCGACTGCAGTGACCGCAACTTGGCTGGAGGAAGGATAAACCTTTGCCTGCTCTGAGTCCAGAAACAGGGCCAGATACTCCAGGCGACGGGATAGAGACACCGTCGACTTCTGCAGGTTGAGCAACCAGCCGAAGTCCTGCAGCGAGGTCATTGTGAACCTCACCTTCTCTTCCCGAGCCAAGGCGGATTCCGCTCGCAGGAGCAGGTCGTCCAGGTAGGCTACTACCGCAATGCCTCTCTGTCGCAGTAACGCCATACCGGAGCTACCAGTTTTGTGAAGAAAAACTCGAGGTCTGAGACTAGACCGAAAGGGAGTGCCACGAATTGAAAATGGAGGTCTCCCACTGCAAAGCGAAAGAAACGCTGAAGCCGTGGACAAATGGGTACATGGACGTACACATCCCTGATGTCTATAGACGCTACAACCGAGTGGATAGATTCCATCCGGAAAATTCCGCGCCCTAACATACCGGTTCAGGGCCTTCAGGTCCAGTACTGGCCGGACCACCCCCCCTTTTTTGGGAACCACGAACAGATGTGAGTAAAAAACCTTGAAACCTCTCGCTGGAGGCACTGGCACGATCACCCCTTGGGTCGAGTGCTTGTACAGCCCCAAAGAGGGCCGCCCGGCGTGCCTGTGGGAGCCCTAAGTCAAAGGAAAGAACCTGACTGGTGGCAGAGTGTTGAATTCAGAAACGTCCCCCACCCGAAGCCCGGGCGGAGACAACCCATCAGGCTGAGGAGGTTTGTTGGTTTTGCGCTGCCACTGCCGGCACCCGGCCCCTTCAGCAACCTTACCGGAGCGGGTCCCTTTACCTGCTACGCCCGGGGCGCGAAAAAACCTCTTTTGACCCGAGATAGGGGGCCCCTGTCTACGGCGAAAACTTGCGCCTTCGGGGCTCTGGGAGGAAGGCACTTACCTCCTGTGAATCTTTTATGATCTCACCCAGCCATGGACCGAATAGACGTCCACCCTGAAAGGGAAGGTCTGTGAGACCTTTTCTAGAAGCATGGTCACCGGACCAAAAACGCAACCAGAGTACCCGACTGAGGATACAGCAACACCGCTACCCTGGATCACATAGGCAGTAAATCAACGGCCGCATCACCAAGGTACTTGAGACCTCGGAGCAAGAAGTCAGCCCTCTGCGGCGTAGCCAGCAGGCAGCCGCAGTCCAGAAGATTCTGGAGCTCCATCATAAGCTCAGACAGATATTGCGCCGCCATGGCGAACGTCAGGGCTGGCCGCAGAGCCTGCCACCAGGAAGAGCGACCTTAACAGCGCCTCTGTCTTGCCAGCGGGGCCCTTGAATGCAGGAACCTCTTCCAGAGGACTGGTCATTGTCATAGTAAAGCGACCATAGGCGGGACACCAAGGCGACTCCCATTTCTTTTTTTTTTTTTTTTTAAACTTTCCTCAAGGGATAGTGAGCAGTGAACAGTTTGGACCCAAGTCCCTTGGAGTGTGGGAGGAAACCTGAGCACCAGGAGGAAACCCACGCATGCACATGGAGGACATGCAAACCTCAGGCAGGTCATGATTAGGATCTGAGCCAGCAAGCATTACGCTGCCAGGCACAAGTTACACTGCATTAAAAGGAATGCTGCGGACGCTGCCATTTACAACAAACAAGGCCATTAGGAAAAAGATCATATGGGTAAGCCTTGGGCGCCCTAGGGGGCCTGGAGGACCACACCACATGCGCAGAAATCAGTGATTCGCCATCCTGGCTCAATCGCATCGCAGTGCGATACCAATTATAATCGCAGCTGCCATCCCCTGATACTCTTCTCTGTCCGAGGGACCTGCCGGATCAAAAAATCCTCCCGTGAAAAGCAAGGAGGAGGGGGACGCTTCTTGGGGGGCCTGTTGGTGACATCCGCCCTGGGGAAAATCACTAAAAACTGCCACAGCTGGGCCAGAAAAGCCCCTTGCACATATTGCGCTCCTAGCATGTTCAGCTCCCTTAGGAACACATAGATGCATAGAAAGGGTTAAAGGCACCCCCACACAGCCGCACACCACCACCCCACAGTGCACCAGGGGACCCAGGAGGACTGCACCCGCCGCCACCAGCACCCACAGGAGAGCCCAGCTATACTTGCTGTTTGCTGCATAACCCTGAGGATCGTAAGAAAGCCGCGCCGTCAGGAGCACACACCGTTCCAAAGTGAAAGTAAAAAGCTGTAGACACATTTTTTGCATGAGCAGGGAATCCAATATGGCCGCCGTTGAACACTAGAGGCCGAAAAACACCTGCAGGGAACGTGCAGTACCGCAAATGGCCTCTCTGAGCGCTAGAGGGAAAGCCCCATAGGCCCAATATGTCTGCGGCTACGGCAAGATGGCGGCGGTCCGCCGCAAAATGGCGGCCAATCGCCCCATGTCGGGCAAAAAACGACCGAACAGCGCTAGACGATCGGGTGCGGTGTGGGGGGGAAGGGGGGGTGTGCAGGGGGTGAACAGGGCTCCACGCGCCCCTACCGGCGACTCCCCAGCAAAAATGTTTTTGTTTTTTTTAGGGTCGTCGGTCCCTCTTTCCGCCCCTAAAAAGGGGGGAAGGAAGTAGCTCTCACTCACCACTCCGGACGACGCCATGGGTAGCCACCCAGTCGCAGACCTTCCGCCCCTGCTTGGGCGGTATGCTGCAGGCCAGAAGTCGCCCTTCCCGAATCGCATCCAGGGCTGGGCGTAAGGGGGGATCACCCCAGGCCGCCCGCACGGAACGGGCACGATGCGGCGGGTCCACATACGGTGGGACTGGCTCGCAACGGTCGGCCAGGTCGGGGAAAGTATAGAGCCCATGGACTCTCTATGCCCCGACCAATTTCTTGATAGCAGATCAATTGCTTGATAGAAGACAAATAAAAATAAAAAACGGTCACAAACAGGACCGCAATTCCCCTGAAGGGAAGCCAGGTCAACTCCTTGCAAACTAGGCATTGAAACTGAAGAGCTATGCTATGAGGGGGTTTTATGTGGGAAGAGAGGACGGCCCCCATGGGAGGGGCCAGCTGTTTCTTTTCCCTGCCTAGTTAACTCCTAGTGAGACCAGCATAAAACCCCACACGTAATGGAGAAGCTGCGTCTGTCAGTGAACGATAGGAGAAACACGGATAAAACGTAAATCCAGGTAGAGTCTGTTCTATATACTATGTATTCATTGTATTGTTTCTATTTTAGAGTTCCTCCTATGTAATCTTTCAACATCCCTGAAGAAGAGCTTGTATTGTTCGGTTATCTCAAAACGCGTTGCTTTCAGGATATATGCGTAGTGTGCACACAAGGACCTTTGTTTTCTTGGATTAATTGATGCCAATACTTTAACCTTGTTTGCAACAGTTATAGTTTTATTTACCATTGCTACAGTTAAATTTAATGCCAGCTTATAGGTCAGTGCTCATTTACCTATATGTTTATTTGCCTGTTAATTCATTAATGCCTTGCTTAATTGCATTGCTTCAATACAGCTATTTAATTTACCACCAGTCGCTTAGCCTATTTTTTGTGTAGTGTTATAGAGTGTATCATTCTAATACTTAAGTTACACAGGTGTGAGTGGCCTTAAACCTACAACCAGGTGTGTCAGTGGGAACAGAGCAGCTTTAAGAGTCATGGCAGAACACAGAACCCATCATCACCAGCAGCTCAGCGCTACACTAAAAAAAGACCCTTCCCAAGAGTTCACACTTATTCTGCAGAGCGTAATAGGCAAGAAGGTTTCTTGCCTAGTTGACCAAACCAATGAAGGGCTCGAGTATGCATTGGCTGAACAATATGCGTGGTTAGGCTATCGGGTATAAAGGGAGTATATGGGAAGAAGGCTTTTATGATTTCATAGAAGTCATTTGATATTTGTCTATATATTGAGTAAATTGCATGGAGACATGAGATTAGCTTTTGAATAGTACAGAGAATAGTTCCACAGCATTGCATTTGGATGGATACGTTGATCCAAAGTTTCAAAATTGAAGTCCATCTGTTATATGACCAAAAGATAGACCATGAGGCCAGGTAAATGTAAGCATGAAGCAAGGTAGTACTTTTCAACATATGGCACACCTAAGCCTCCTTGTGATTTCAGCACACAGACAATTGGTTTGGAGAGCCTAGGACTTTTATAATACCATATACAGTTTTGAAGATGGGCTTGAAGCTTTTTAAAGTCTTTATTCTGGCCCTGACAATGTCTTGAAAGCTCCTTTCAACTTTAGAAAGTTTTTTCTATTGGTGTACTGTACATGTGCACTTACACCTTTACATTCCAACTAAGAGCTGGTTGAAATATGTCATCTCTATTGCTTTTCAAGGTACAGTGAAACCTCGGATTGCGATCAACGCGGTTTACGAGCGTTTCGCAATAGGAGCATTTTTAAAAAAAAAAATTCCTGACTCGGTTTGTGAGCGCTGACGTGCAAAACGTGCAGGATTCAAGCCTCTGTGCATGCAATGCCGTATGTGGCCAGAGGTCCTGGGGCGTGGTGAGGCTCGGAGATGCTCGGAAGCACTCGGAAATACCAAAAGTGTCAACAGTTCCCAAGCATTTCCGAATGTTTCTGAGCATCTCCGAGCCTCACCAGCGCCCCTGTACCTCTGACCACATACAGTACTGCATAGACAAGCAGTCACTGTGGAACAAATTTTCTGAGTTTCCATTGTTTCCTATGGGGAAACTTGCTTTGAAATACGAGTGCTTTGGATTACAAGCATTCTCGTGGAACGGATTATGCTCGCATTCCAAGGTTCCACTGTACCGTGGTTTTGGAGTATGTTGTCATAATTGCCTTTCTCATGAATGTTGTTGGTATTTCCAAATCAAAAGCATGTTTCTGCCAACATTATTTTGTTCTGAATTGTATGCTACAAGTAGTCTGGAACATATTCCCATGCTTCCTCAGAATAATTTGTGCTTTACCCATTGTGCACTCTCAACCATTATCTGTACAGAGTATATTGGGCATTTTGCCAAATTTGTTTCATGCTCGGGCCTTGGGCAAGATCTTTTTCTGGTGACTGTCTATGATAGAGGCCAGTGTAGGTAACCTTCCCCTATTCCTTCTGAGGCCATAAATCTGATCAATCTGAGTAAAGACGTTTTTAAACTCAGTCATATGACTTGTAGCTCACGAGTCAATGCACCATAGGTGAAAGGCACACTCAGTATCTGATCTGTCTTCTGTTTCTTCTTTTACACTTTTGGCCTTAGTAGTTTAATTTGTCTATTTTGTTGATTCATTCTAGCTCTCTAAATCATACAGTTTGCATTTAAGTGAATTGTCTTTTTGCCCACAAAACATTCACGGATCTGACACTGCATATTGTTGTTATTGCTGTTGTTAGAGCAGATTCTGCCATAGGTGTCTGCACTCTTTCACTTACATTTATCCATGAGCTTGCCTCTAACATATTCCAGGGTAAGCTTATCATCTGGGCAAGCATCAAGTGCTGTAACAAGTGTGTCAAGTCTGGGAGACCACTATTTGGCAGTGCATGTTTATTCTCCTATAGCTTGTAGACATTCTTCCATTTCTACGGCACATCTTTTGTAGTCCTACATGCGTTGGCTTTTCATTAGCTTGGCCTGGTATCTCCGTAAATACATTTTACCCTTTCAAATGTTTTTGTTGCATTAACTAGATATTACATTGTATTGATGGGCTCACAATTATGGCTACAGTTTGTAGTGTCATGGCTGATCAATTTCGATGTCCAAGTGTTCATTCACCTAGCTTGTTCCTATTCGCCAAAGGGACAATATGTCAGGGCTGGGCTACTGCTACTTATTGAGCAGCTCTTTTCTTTCAAGGCTCAGAAGTTGCTCAGCTGTTAGCTAATCACAAGCCACTCAATGTTACCACAATGACTCACCTGGTTACCATTTACCTGCCTCATTAGTCATGTCTACAGTCAGCCCCTTTTTTTATTTAAGCAGCTTAGCTCATTTCCTCCTTGCCCTTGCGTGGTCTATGATCTATAAGTGTGTTCCTTCCTATGCTCCAGTTTGTGACTTGGCCTGGCTGACTTCCCTTCTGATTCCTATTCCTGATTTTTGCTCCTGACTATGCTGACTTCTGGCTTCCTGACCCTGGTTCATCTGATTACCTGCTCTGGTACCCAAACCCTGGCTTCTGTTTTTTACTACGTTCCTGAAGTGTGCTATTTTTGTCATTTCATTAAAGGTGTGATTTTAACTGCACTTTCTGTCTCCGTCTGTTTTATGGTTCCTGACACAAGACAACTTTCTCTTCTGGGTCACACAGCATCCAATCCTTGCATTGCCATCTACTCTGTGTCGCATCACAAATGTGGGTGTGCTAATGTAACAAAAACATCTTCAAGCTGAATCAGTAAGCTTTCTGTGTTTCTGTGAATGCTCAGCCTGTTAGTGTTTTTTTCAGATTAAATACATGATTAGCTCTCACATCAGCACCAACACCAGACTGAGAGACCCAGGGATTGGGGGATATGAAGCTTCTTCACATGGAAAATACATACAGTTCTCACACAACAGACTGAGGTCATAAATTAACCTGTGCTTTGCGGCATGTCTGATTTTTGAACACAAACAGAAACTGCTGACCAAGGAATGTGAAGATTTACTCTACTATAGCCTGTGTTTACAGGGCAACAAATCACACCATACAACTTCATGAACAAAGCACAGTTTATGAAGGTGAAAAAAACAGGGTGCCGGTAGGATGGTTCATATATAGCAAAACTTTAGTCCACCTCACTCCCTCTCTCAGCATACATCATTGTTAGGCAACAGGCACTGTTGGGGTTGGTGCTATGGTCCTGGGTCATAGCCCAAGACACAGCATGTCCCAGGAAATAGTATCTGTGCTACACATTGTAGGCTATTTACAAAGAAAAAGAAAACTATAATTACAATTATAAAATGTTTGAAGCAGATCATTGACAAAAAAGTCCAGTTATTTTACCAGGGTGTGTTATGAATTTTTATACCTGTTTTATAAAAGCCACAAGGAATACTTTGCATGATAGATTTCACTGGTACGTGTTTTGGCACATTTTAGGAGATTACTGAAGGAGAGCAACTCTTTTGTTACACACAGCAATGCTTCCTGGTTTGTTAAAGCATCTACCCACATTTTTCACTCATATCAGATGAGAACCATGGAACCTGGTACATCATTGGAGTCACGTGGCCATGAAAAGTCAAATTGTATCCTTATGCCAAACCCATATCAGATGTGTGGGCTTTTTAAAAAAATTAAGCCACTGTTTTGCAGGTTGGGTGAGGTTAGTTGAAACTTGCTGTTCCATGTCTTAGTTAGAAGGTAGGATCTGTCACCCTTAAATATATATGAGTTTTGTGTGCATCTGTCAGCTTGGGAGGGAAATATTTGAGTGACGTGGCAGTCTATACTCTAAAAACAATTCATAGTAAATTTCCACATGTCCTGCTGTGTTACTATATTTCCAGACATAAAGGGAAGATGTGTTACTTGAGCCAGTCTCCACCAAACGGTTTGCTGTCTGAAGTGGCTTAGTTCTTCTTGCCAGGCCAAATGATTATTCTTTACCAAGTGCCCAAAAACTTTACTTCTTCACCAACATCAATCAGCAAGCAATTGTGGTCAAAGATCATAACTTGACGTTTGAAGTAATAAAAATGATGTTTTTAATCCTAAAAAAATAATTTAGCAATAATAATTGTATGTTGAGTAGAACAATATTTAATTTAGCTTTAGATATTCCTGGAAGCATGGTGAAAACATTAGGTATTGAAACTGACCCAGTGCAGACACAACTCTTCAAGTGAATGACAACCACTCATTTGCGGACAGCAAAAAATGGGACAGTGTTCCAAAACCATACAGTCGAGGGATCAAGTAGACTTTACTTTGGTTTAAATCATAACGGGACTTTCCATCCTTGAACATGTCAACGATACAATATGGCAAGTGTCAGTGTTTCTTCCACTGAGCTTACAGTATTAGCACTTAAAGTATAACTCCAGTTATTTTTTAGCTTTGCATAGAGTGGGGAAGAGTTAACATCTCTGACAGAATTTTATTTCTGTCTGTTAGGCCATTGCAGACCTTTGAGCTTATTTGACCTCATTGTGACATTGGTACAGGAAATGTGGGGTGTCATCAACAATGAGGACTGAACTAGTAACAAATAGTTACTGTTCTCTTCGTTCCTCCCAAGATCCCCTGCTCTCTAGCACCCTAGTCACCTCCTCCCATGCTTGCCTCCAGGACTTTTCCTGAACCTCTCCAATCCTATGAAACTCCCTACCCCAATCTGTCCGATTATCTCCTACTCTGTTTGCTTTTAGAAGATCCCTGAAAACCCTTCTATTCAGAGAAACCTATTCTGCCCCACTTAACTTCTGTACTTTTTTTCTCCATCAGCTCAACCCCACCAACTATTACCTTTTGTATTACTTGACCCTCCATCCTAGATTGTAAGCTCTAACGAGCAGGGCCCTCTGATTCCTACTGTATTGAATTGTATTGTAACTGTGATGTCTGCCCTCATGTTGTAAAGCACTGTGCAAACTGTTGGCACTATATAAATCCTGTATAATAATACTGACAGATGATTGTCTTTCCATTTTACTGGTATAGCTGGTGCATGCTGATACACATTAGCACACCTTGTAACTTCTGGAATTCTAACAATATGTGGGCAACATAATGGCAAAAGTGGCAGTACATGGGTAAAAAAATTTGGACAACACAATAGCAAGCATCCCAATATGTGGGCATAATCATGAAAATATATTGGTAACAAATGTGGGCAAGGCCATGGCATGTGTAGACATATGTAGGCAATATATGTGAGAGTGTTCCGCGCAGATGGACAGGAAAACTCTGTTAATATTAGAGCTGCTGCCTCCCCCGAAAATCTTCACCTAAGTGTAGCTTTCTGATAAACATATATAAATGATTGGTGGAAGTGGCGCTGCTCTGTGTTGGCTACTATCAGGTGTTCTAATATGTACTGTGATACGTCGTCGAGATTATAATTGTCTCAAAAGGACAGGTAGACGCGCCTTGTGAGAGTGTATATAACGGATGTATACAGATGTGTACGGTACCGGAACGGGTGTAAACAATGGTTATATAAAAGTACTAATACGGGTGTATAACCCTACGAACGATAACACAACAGGTTTAAAAAAATGGGTACATGACGGTGAAAACGGTAATACAACGGGTGTATAACAATCTTAAGGTCTTCAATGTTCCACACGATTACACATAGTCGTACGTGGTCGATATGGTCATTTTACCTTTCTGTTAGTAGACAGTCATAATAATATGTCCTAAAT
>BLSH010131159.1:347793-360375 GCA_018402905.1 Glandirana rugosa | reverse complement strand
GTGACAGGTACTCGGGTACTCTGATGGGCTGGTGACAGGTACTTGGGTACTCAGATGGGCAGGTGACAGGTACTCGGGTACTCAGATGGGTTGGTGACAGGTACTCGGGTACTCTGATGGACAGGTACTCGGACACTCTGATGGGCAGGTGACAGGTACTCGGGTACTCTGATGGGCAGGTGACAGGTACTCGGGTACTCTGATGGAAAGTTGACAGGTACTCGGGTACTCTGATGGACAGGTGACAGATACTCAGGTACTTTGATGGACAGGTGACAGGTACTCTGATGGACTGTGACAGGTACTCTGATGGGGTGGTGACAGGTCCTCTTAATTGGGGGGGTGATCAGTGTGCTTGGTGTACAGTAAGCGGTAACGAGCTGTTACCGCAATCTCCCTGTCACACACGATCGGTGTGTGACAGGGAGAACCGCGGTAACAGCTCGTTACCGCGGTTTGTTTACATCACATGACCGGCTGTGATTGACACAGCCGGTCAGGTGGTAAAGAGCCAAATCTATTGGCTCTTTACACGGATCGGAGCTGGGCTTTGTCCGAGGGACAAGCCTCAGCTCCAATCGCCGCGCTGCGCGCCCCCAGGAGCGCGCACGAGCGGCGTGCACGTGAGGCTCGTTTGTGACCGGCTGTGATTGGACACAGCCGGTCACGGCTCTTTACCCCGATCTGGGGGGGACACAACCCCCCGGCAGATGAGCGATCCGCGATCGCCGCTGTGCGGGCCCCTGGGGGCCCGCAGTAGTGGCGAGAAGCGGAGGATGTCATATGACGTCCTCCCGGATCGACAACCAGTCCCTGCCGACGTCATTTTACTATGCGTCGGTAGGGAACTGGTTAAAAGGTCCAAAGTGCTGTGGAATAAAAATATCAATAATAATACAATCAATAGTAAACCAAATATAAAGTGCAAAGTGCTTTGTCAATTAAGAAGGTACGAGCAATCACAATAAATCCCACCCAGTGCTCGGTGCCGTGCAAGCAGTAACCAATAAATGCTGCTTGCTAAACTATAAATATAAATGCAAACAATATAGCATAGAATAAATCCAACAAAGTGATAAGAACCATGCATTCAATGGCCAGTGTGATGATTAATAGCCTGGAAAAAAGTATTTTCAAAGTGCTCTTTATAACAAACATTCCACTGTGATGTCTTCTAAGCGTGACATAAGGTGATTTATATAGTACACTCCACTCGTGGTACACTCCGTGTTCCGTGCTCTCCTGGTGCCCAGAACACTCACCGGACAGATGTCCCCACAGGGGGGTGCTTCGTATTACACACAATCCTAGATTGAAGCCATGGTCCTCCCCACAGTAAGCATGTAAAGATAAAAGGCCGTATCTCGTGTAGTACATTTAAAATCTAAACCATTTATTAATATTACAAGTTGTACACTCACATTTCAGCAGAAAGGGTAAAACAGGTGTAAATATTCTGACGGATATCTGCCGTGTTGTCTACGTTCCACTGCATATGAGAGATGAGCCAGAAGTGACGTCAGCAGGTATGGTACCGCCCTACGCGTTTCCTCATTGGACGTCGACTGGAGCGGTGCGATCTTGGTACACTCCTGGCTATATATAGGGTAGAACGAACGAGGGATGATTACACTGTATTGCAGCCATTTTTGAGTAGTGCATTGCAGTCACTTTTGAGTGATCCTGGTTCCACAGGCAGGCAAATGCAAAGGTATAGAATGGGACAATACTCCATGCAATCTCTATTTGAAGATAAACCAAACGGACTCGTAATGTTGACTTTTGAGCCAAGGGAAAAGCGAAGGTCACAGATACTGTGGTTATCATATGGGCAACTTTACACAAAATGAACCGTAAATGAAAAATAAAAGTGGTAAATTAAAAAATTAAAAAATGGAAAAATGAAAAAATAAAGAATAAGTGTTCAAAAAACTAAATATTAGGGGAAAAAATGGAAAAATAAAAATATATACAATAAAATATATAAAATTGTGCACGAACAAGGTGGAGTTTTGGTGGATCATCACTTAAACTTCATTAACCCTAAACTGTTAACCTGTAAAGGCTTTTAAAGCATCGCTTATATTGAATTTTAAGTATCGTAGTTTGGGGCTGTTCCACGAGTGTGCGCAATTCTAAAGCGTGACATGTTAGGTATCAATTTACTTGGCGTAACACCATCTTTTATATTTTAACAAACATTTGGGTATTATATTGTTTTTTTGTGTATTAAAATTCATTAAAGTGTATTTCTTCCAAAAAAAAAAAAACTTTATGACACTACCTTATTCTCTATCCCATATGTTTAACTAGTCTACATACCCTTGGTCTTTATCACAGTACATATTAGAACACCTGATAGTAGCCAACACAGAGCAGCGCCACTTCCACCAATAATTTATATATGTGTAGGTAATATGCTTGCAAAACACTTGCTGCATTGTATAGGACACATCATGGTTATATTACCACATATTATACACTTCACAAAACACAGTCAAAGTTTATACTAAGTAATCAAGTTTTGGCAAAATTCAGTTCCATGAGACCGTATGGTTAGACAACCAACATATACAGGTCCTTGCCCATAGTCACAAGAAAGAAAAGAAAATTGTTAAATAATGTATACCATGGTTAATGAACTCAGCAAGATGTTCTAATCCCCCCCCCCCCAAGTGTCACTTATTGTAGTTTACGGTTATGATGGCATTTTCTCCAGACCTGTATAATGAATGTGATTGATATGTTTCCAATTATACTTCTGATATCCAAGGAAATCTTCCAGTCCCATTAGGTTGTGGTTGATGTGCCTCTCTGACAAGACATCAAAGTGTTAGGAAGTAAGATGATGCAAACATGTTGTAGGTGGAGGAGAATTACAGGTCAAGCTGGTGGCAAAGTAGAATTACAATAGAAAGAAGAAGATTGAGGTGGAGGAGAGGAGCATGTGGAGGAGAGTTAGCGAAGAAGAGGTACAGAACAGGACAGAACTATGAGAAAGCTAGAGGAGAGCAGCCAATGGCAGATGAGAGAAGTCATATAAGCAGGGGTGCTGAAGGTGGACAAAAGGAGTACTATGGAGGTTAGCACAGATGGATCACAAGAACAGTACAGTGGGGGTGTTAGAGGTACAGTATATGAGAGGGCTGGTGCAGTGAGGGTAGAGTCAGCTGCGGATGGTGGAGCAATGAGAAGGAAGGCCATAGGGCACTTTCCCTTTTCCCCCTCTTTATCCTGGCCTGGGCTGTGTCCTTCTGGCCTAATCCATTTTTTAAAAAAATGCTGCTGGCTGCCTTGGTGGAACTGCACACAAAAGATTCCATTTATGTTTCAGTACTTTCCCATGCATTTTAACACATATGGGGAAGCTCATCTAAAAAAATATATACATCATCATTGTGTTATCATCCTAACATGTAAGAAAAAATTGTGAATATAAAAGTAAAATATCAAATTAAAATGAATATGAAATTATAGTTTTAAACATGTACGAGCATGCAAAAACAGCTATTTTTCTGGGCTTTAAGTATATTGCTTGTCTTCCTAATCATTGGAGAACAATAAAACTTATGGCAAGATTCTGTAAATACTATAATATTTAAAAGGAGTAAGGACATCGTGGGGAAGAACCCAAAAGTAGATATTTAACATTAAATACATTTTATTCTGTTTTTCTTATTTCGATCTTCAATTCAAGTATTACAGTGGGATCCTTTAATAATACATAAAATGATGACATCAGACTCAGAGATGCCAGCAAAACAGTGAAGTGTCTGGCAGTGAACATATTTCATCTCTCTTTGCCAAAACTCTTGAACAAATAACATTTCCCAATATATGTGATTAGGATTTGGTACAAACTAAGATATGAATCAGATGAATGAATCATCGCAGAGTCCTCCTCATAAACCTCAATACCACCCAAGCAATTAGGTCTATAAGTGTCATTGTGCCTGCTTATTGATAGAAGACAAATAGGAAAATAAATGAAATAATGCAATACAATATACTATATATGTACAGTTATGTTCATAAGTTTACATACCCTTGCAGAATTTATGATTTCTTGGCCATTTTTCAGAGAATATGAATGAGAACACAAAAACGTTTCTTTCACTCATGGTTAGTGTTTGGTTGAAGCCATTTATTATTAATCAACTGTGTTTACTCTTTTTAAATCATAATGACAACAGAAACTACCCAAATTACCCTGATCAAAAGTTTACATACCCTAGTGATTTTGGCCTGATAACATGCACACAAATTGAATGGCTATTAAAGGTAACCATCTTCACCTGTGATCTGTATGCTTGTAATTAGTGTGTGTGTATAAAAGGTCAATGAGTTTCTGGACTCCTGACAGACCCTTGCATCTTTCATCCAGTGCTGCACTGATGTTTCTGGATTCTGAGTCATGGAGAAAGCAAAAGAATTGTCAAAGGATCTGCAGGAAAAGGTATACAGTTGAACTGTATAAAACAGGAAAGGGGTATAAAAAGATATCCAAGGAATTGAGAATGCCAATCAGCAGTGTTCAAACTCTAATCAAGAAGTGGAAAATGAGGGGTTCTGTTGAAACCAAACCACGGTCAGGTAGACCAACTAAAATTTCAGCCACAACTGCCAGGAAAATTGTTCGGGATGCAAAGAAAAACCCACAAATAACTTCAGGACTCTCTGAAAACATGTGGTGTGGCTATTTCAAGATGCACAATAAGGAGACACTTGAAGTAAGATGGGCTGCATGGTCGAGTTGCCAGAAGAAAGCCATTACTACGCAAATGCCACAAAGTATCCCGCTTACAATACGCCAAATAGCACACAGACAAGCCTCAAACCTTCTGCCACAAAGTCATTTGGAGTGATGAGACCAAAATTGAGCATTTTGGTCACAACCATAAACCCTACATTTGGAGAGGCGTCAACAAGGCCTGTGAAACACGGAGGTGGGTCGCTGATGTTTTGGGGATGTGTGAGCAACAAAGGCACAGGAAATTTGGTCAAAATTGATGGCAACATGAATGCAGTATGTTATGAAAAAATACTGGAGGAACATTTGAATTCATCAGCCAGGAAGCTGCGCATGGGACGTACTTGGACATTCCAATATGACAATGATCCGAAACACAAGGCCAAGTCGACCTGTCATTGGCTACAGCAGAATAAAGTGAAGGTTCTGGAGTGGCCACCTCAGTCTCCTGACCTCAATATTATTAAGCCACTCTGGGGAGATCTCAAACATGCAGTTCATGCAAGACAGCCCAAGAATTTCCAGGAATTTGAGGCTTTTTGCCAAGAGGAATGGGCAGCTTTACCATTTAAGAAGGTAAAGAGCCTCATCCACAAAGGAAGTAATAAATTCTGCCAGGATAAGTAAACTTATGAGCACAACTCATATATATATATATATACAGTGAGGAAAATAAGTATTTGAACACCCTGCTATTTTGCAAGTTCTCCCACTTAGAAATCATGGAGGGGTCTGAAGATGTCATCGTAGGTGCATGTCCACTGTGAGAGACATAATCTAAAAAAAAAAATCCAGAAATCACAATGTATAATTTTTAAACTATTTATTTGTATGATACAGCTGCAAATAAGTATTTGAACACCTGAGAAAGTCAATTTTAATATTTGGTACAGTAGCCTTTGTTTGCAATTACACAGGTCAAACGTTTCCTGTAGTTTTTCACCAGGTTTGCACACACTGCAGGAGGGATTTTGGCCCACTCCTCCACACAGATCTTCTCTAGATCAGTCAGGTTTCTGGCCTGTCGCTGAGAAACACGGAGTTTGAGCTCCCTCCAAAGATTCTCTATTGGGTTTAGGTCTGGAGACTGGCTAGGCCACGCCAGAACCTTGATATGCTTCTTACAGAGCCACTCCTTGGTTATCCTGGCTGTGTGCTTCGGGTCATTGTCATGTTGGAAGACCCAGCCTCGACCCATCTTCAATGCTCTAACTGAGGGAAGGAGGTTGTTCCCAAAAATCTCGCAATACATGGCCCCGGTCATCCTCTCCTTAATACAGTGCAGTCCCCCTGTCCCATGTGCAGAAAAACACCCCCAAAGCATGATGCTACCACCCGCACGCTTCACAGTAGGGATGGTGTTCCTGGGATGGTACTCCTCATTCTTCTTCCTCCAGACACGTTTAGTGGAATTATGACCCAAAAGTTCTATTTTGGTCTCATCTGACCACATGACTTTCTCCCATGACTCCTCTGGATCATCCAAATGGTCAGTGGCAAACTTAAGACGTGCCTAGACATGTGCTGGTTTAAGCAGGGGAACCTTCTGTGGCATGCATGATTTCAAACCATGACGTCTTAGTGTATTACCAACAGTAACTTTGGAAATGGTGGTCCCAGCTCTTTTCAGGTCATTGACCAGCTCCTCCCATGTAGTTCTGGGCTGATTTCTCACCTTCCTTTGGATCATTGAGACCCCACGAGGTGAGATCTTGTATGGAGCCCCAGTCCGAGGGAGATTGACAGTGATGTTTAGCTTCTTCCATTTTGTAATGATTCCTCAAACAGTGGACATTTTTTCACCAAGCTGCTTGGCAATTTCCCCGTAGCCCTTTCCAGCCTTGTGGAGGTGTACAATTTTGTCTCTAGTGTCTTTGGACAGCTCTTTGGTCTTGGCCATGTTAGTAGTTGGATTCTTACTGATTGTATGGGATGGACAGGTGTCTTTATGCAGCTAACGACCTCAAACAGGTGCATCTAATTTAGGATAATAAATGTAGTGGAGGTGGACATTTTAAAGGCAGACTAACAGGTCTTTGAGGGTCAGAATTCTAGCTGATAGACAGGTGTTCAAATACTTATATGCAGCTGTATCATACAAATAAATACAGTAGTTTAAAAATCATATATTGTCTTCGTATCGTACAAAATCCTTTGTCTTCATACCGTCCTTTGGATTTGGTGAGCGGGCTCAGGCCCACATATAAGAGTACTTATACTGTGTATTCAGCATCCTTTTATTACATCTTGGATTAAAGTTATAAACACTGAAGAACCATTTGTGACCAGTTTATTCAAGAAGTCAGTGATCACTGAAAGGTTATTTAGCATAGTGGAATTTAACCTTTTTGCGCCTCATCTCAAGGATTAGAAGGGCACAGTGTTTTCAGGTACCTAAATTTATAGCCGGCAGAAGATTGCTTGAACTTCACAAGACAGGATTGCTGCAAATACGTTTAATCATCCTTTCCCCAGTCATATACTTAGGGCTATTTACTTGGGATTACTTCATCTCCTAAGAACTCTCTAAGCAAGAACAGGAGAATTTAAATAGAAATTCATAGTTATCTAGTGTGATTATACAACACTAATTTAATTGTGTTAATGTTAGTGTTAATATTTTTTCTGTGCATTAATAAAACATTGTCAATTGAATTACAATCCATTGAGTGGTACCAATTTATCCTTTGGGTCATCTATTTTTGTGTAGGGTCCTACTGTATTGTTTTTCTTCTCGTATTCAGTAGATATTACCAAATCACATTTTTCTCAGTGAACCCTTGGGTATTGTTTAAACTCAATTGGAGGAATTGTATTTTTCAACTGTTATTGTTGGAGAATACAGGGAGTGGCGGAAGTTAACAAATGAATTACTCCTTTTGTTCCCCAGAACTATAAGGTTATCTTTCTGATGTGAAGGATAGTGAAATGTATGTCAACAATTTCTGTTAACTAACAACTCTTAGAGGCGTGGCCTATATTTTTGTTACTTCAAGGTTGTCATTTTTTGCTGAAGTAAGAGTTAAGTAAACATTTCTAACTCTAATGTTGTGATCTCCATTACTGAAACAGAGTGATTGTCAATGGAACCTTGCAATATGAGTGAACCCAGAGTGTCAGAGGTGGTTTAGGACTCTCAGAATGGGGAGACCCAAGGGGGAATTGATTCTTTAACCGCTTGCCGACCGCTGGTCGGCAATTGACGGCGACAGAATGGCTCTGTAACGCAAATCGCCGTCATACGACGGCGGGCGCGATACAGAGCCATTGTGAGCGCGCGCGCGCCGCTGGAGGCACGCGCGTTCACTGTGTACGGGGGGGCCAGGGAGCGGGTGCGGCGGCTTCGATTGCCGCCGGCCACCCGCGATGCCCCCCCGGAGCGAATGAGCGGAGGTCCGTGTAAGTAAACACGGACCTCCGCTCTGTGTGAGGGGGAAGGGCTGTGATCACAGCCTTCCCGTACATGAAGGCTGTGACCACTTCCCTTCCCCAGCTAGGCAAGCCCCCCTACAGTTAGAACACGCCCAGGGAACATACTTAACCCTTAGCGTGCCCCCTGCAGGTTAACCCCTTCACTGCCAATGGCATTTACACAGTAATCAGTGCATTTTTATAGCACCGATCGCTGTATAAATGCCAATGGTCCCAAAAAAGTGTCAAAACGTTCCGACATGTCCGCCCCAATATCGCAGTACCGCTAAAAATCGCAGATCGCCGCCATTACTAGTAAAAAATAAAAAAAAAATAAAAACCCCAAAAATGAATTCTCATCATCCGTAAACGCGGCCACTTTTGCGCAAACCAATCAATAAACGCCGATTGCAATTGTTTTTATCGCAAATATGAGGAAGAATATAAATTGGCCAAAAACGGTGAAAAAAAATGTTTTTTTTATATTTTTTTTTTGGATTTGTATGTTAGCAAAAAGTAAGAAATTTGGGTTTTTTTGCAAAATTGTCGCTCTTCTTTTGTTTATAGCGGCGATCAGAAATGACGCAGCGGTGATCAAATACCACCAAAAGAAAGCTCTATTTGTGGGAAAAAAAGGACGCAAATTTCGTTTGGGTACAACGTCGCACGACCGCGCAATTGTCAGTTAAAGCAACGCAGTGCCGAATCGCAAAAAGGGCTCCGGTCCTAAAGCTGGAAATCCTTCCGGTCCTTAAGTGGTTAAGCAACCCTCAAGAGGGCAGCGCTGCAGGTATATGAAATTAACTTTGCATCCTTTTGTTAAAAGTTACAAAGAAATATGAGACAATGAGAATATACAGTGACAGATGGTAAAATGATTTATATATGAAAAGTATAAGATTAAGGAATATACTATTATAAAAGTAGTACACTAAAATTATATAATGTAAAATATATGTATGGGGAAAATGGATGAATGTATGTGTTTTATAAAATGAGAAATTTCTAAATAAAGATTACTTGATTAACCACTTGCCGACCGCCAAGCGCAGGTTGACGGCGACAAAGTGGTGCGATATCGCAAATCGCCGTCATCTGACGGCGGCTGCGAGATCACGCTCACTGTGTTCGGGGAGGGCCAGGGAGCGGGTGCGGTGGCTCGATTGCCGCCGGCTACCCGCAATGCCCCCCCCGGAGTGAAAGAACGGAGGTCTGTGTAAGTAAACACGGACCTCTGTTCTGTGAAGGGGGAAGGGCTGTGATCACAGCCTTCCTCTACATGGAAGCTGTGATCGCTTCCCTTCCCCTGCTAGGGCAGTCCCCCCACAGTTAGAACAAGCCCAGGGAACACAGTTAACCCTTAGAGCGCCCCCTGCAGGTTAACCCCTTCACTGCCAATGGCATTTACACAGTAATCAGTGCATTTTTATAGCACTGATCGCTGTATAAATGCCAATGGTCCCAAAAAAGTGTCAAAATGGTCCGACATGTCCGCCCCAATATCACAGTACCGCTAAAAATCGCAGATCGCCGCCATTACTAGTAAAAAATAAAAAATAACTAAAAACCCCAAAAATGAATTCTCATCATCCGTAAACGCGGTCACTTTTGCGCAAACCAATCAATAAACGCAGATTGTGATTTTTTTTATCGCAAATATGAGGAAGAATATAAATCGGCCAAAAACGGTGGAAAAAAATGTTTTTAGATATTTTTTTTGTATTTGTATCTTAGCAAAAAGTAAGAAATTTGTGTTTTTTTGCAAAATTGTCGCTCTTCTGTTTATAGCGGCGATCAGAAATGACGCAGCGATGATCAAATACCACCAAAAGAAAGCTCTGTTTGTGGGGAAAAAAAGGATGCAAATTTCGTTTGGGTACAACGTCGCACGACCGCACAATTGTCAGGTAAAGCGACGCAGCGCTGAATCGCAAAAAGGGCTCTGGTCCTAAAGTGGGAAATCCTTCCGGGGCTGAAGTGGTTAAAAAAGTTGTGAGTTACGCTTCCACATCATCTGCAGGTGTCATCTTCTGCAGGAAATAGCCTGGCGATTCGCCTCCTGCTGGACTGCAATGACCTGGCGATTCATCTCCTGCTGGGCTGCAATGGCCTGGCAATACGCCTCCTTATTTGCCTCCTGCTGCACTGCAGCAACCTCTGCAACTTGGCGGTTGGTTTCCTGCTGCTGGCGATTGCTTTCCTGCTGGGTTGCAGTGGCCTGCAGCAGGGCTTTTAACACATCCTCCATCTTTCCACTTGTTTAGGAAGATGCCTGCCAAAAATTCACCATCTGTGGGGGGGTTAGCTCAAGGGGGATCACCTTCCCTAGGAAAAAAGGCAGTCCAAACTGCCTTGTAGCCAGTTTTATTTTACAAGGTTGCATGAAAATAAAATAAAAAAACAGAAAATAAATCCTTGCCATCCAGGCTCTTAGTAAAGATCTTCAGCTTCCCTAACTGAACGGTGAAGGGCTTCTCCCAGTCACCCAAAAAACAAAAACTATGCAAACCTTTTGTTTCAGTCATAAAGCAAACTCAGTTCAAGCTCTCTCAGGTTTGATGGATCCTGAGTCCCAGGCCAGAGCAATCATCTGATCCAGACTTGCTTCCTTTATACCACCCGTTGATGGACGACCGCAAAATCTGGACCGGAACAACCCTGCCAAGGTGGCTGGTAAAACCCGGACCGAATTCTACCTTAGTTTCCTGCAAGTGAAGGCATGCGAGGTGAAACATAAGTCCATTAATCACCTTGCTTTTCATAACGCCCCGATATATACAGTATCTCGCAAAAGTGAGTACATGCCTCACATTTTTGTAAATATTTTATTATATCTTTTCATGTGACAACACTTCAAGAAATTACACTTTGCTACAATGTAAAGTAGTGAGTGTACAGCTTGTATAACAGTGTAAATTTGCTGTCCCCTCAAAATAACTCAACACACAGCCATTAATTTCTAAATTGCTAGCAACAAAAGTGAGTACACCCCGAAGTGAAAATGTCCAAATTGGGCCCAATTAGCCATTTTCCCTCCCTGGTGTCATGTGACTTGTTAGTGTTACAAGGTCTCAGGTGTGAATGGGGAGCAGGTGTGTTAAATATGGTGTTATCGCTCTCACTTCATAATGGTCACTGGAAGTTCAACATGGCACCTCATGGCAAAGAACTCTCAGAGGATCTGAAAAAAGAATTGTTGCTCTACATAAAGATGGCCTAGGCTATAATGAGATTCCCAAGACCCTGAAAGAGAGCTGCAGTAAAGTGGCCAAGACCATACAGCAGTTTAACAGGATAGGTTCCACTCAGAACAGACCTTGCCGTGGTAGACCAAAGAGGTTGAGTGCACGTGCTCAGCGCCATATCCTGAGGTTGTCTTTGGGGAAATAGACGTATGAGTGCTGCAGTGGTTGAAGGGGTGTAGGGTCAGCCTGTCGGTGTTCAGACCATACGCCACACACTGCATCAAATTGGTCTGCATGGCTGTCGTCCCTCTTCTAAAGATGATGCACAAGAAAGCCTGTAAACAGCTTGCTGAAGACAAGCAGACTAAGGACATTGATTACTGGAACCATGTCCTGTAGTCTGATCAGACCAAGATAAACTTATTTTGGTTCAGATGGTGTTAAGCATGTGTGGCGGCAACCAAGTGAGGAGTACAAAGACAAGTGTGTCTTACCTATAGTCAAGCATGGTGGTGGAAGTGTCATGGTCTGGGGCTGCATGAGTGCTGCCGGCACTGGGGAGCTACAGTTCATTGAGGGAACCATGAATGCCAACATGTACTGTGACATACTGAAGCAGAGCATGATCCCCTCCCTTCAGAGACAGATGACCACTGCCTTGCTAAAGAAGCTGAGGGTAAAGGTGATGGACTGGCCAAGCATGTCTCCAGCCCTAAACCCTATTGAGCATCTGTGGGGCATCCTCAAATGGAAGGTGGAGGAGCGCATGGTCTCTAACATCCACCAGCTCCGTAATGTTGTCATGAAGGAGTGGAAGAGGACTCCAGTGGCAACCTGTAAAGCTCTGGTGAACTCCATGGCCAAGAGGGTTAAGGCAGTGCTGGAAAATAATGGTGGCCACACAAAATATTGACACTTTGGGCCCAATTTGTACATTTTCACATAGGGATGTACTCACTTTTGTTGCCATTAATGGCTGTATGTTGAGTTATTTTGATTGGACAGCTAATTTACTCTGTTATACAAGCTGTACATTCACTACTGTACATTGTAGCAAAGCGTAATTTCTTCAGTGTTGTCACATGAAAAGGTATAATAAAATATTTCCAAAAATGTGAGGGGTGTACTCACTTTTGTAAGATACTGTATATACACACACAGTATATTATATATATATATATATACATGTTTAACCCGGGTTTCACAGTTATAAAACACACCGGTGGTAATAAAAGG
>BLSH010131159.1:299486-339300 GCA_018402905.1 Glandirana rugosa | reverse complement strand
AGAAATAACTTGTTGTTTTGACAATTTTGTGCAAAAAAAAAAAAATATAATAATTTCTTAATTTTCCAAAGAATTGTGGGAAAAAAGTACAACTTCAAAAAACTCGCCATGCCTCTTACTAAATACCTTGGAATGTCTACTTTTCAAAAATGGTAATTTGGGGGGTATTTGTACTTTCCTGACATTTCAGGGCCTCAAGAAATTAGATAGGCCATCAGTGTATCAGGTGTGATCAATTTTCAATGATTTGCACCATAGCTTGTAGACTCTATAACTTTCACACAGACCAAATAATATACACAAATTTGGGTTATTTTTACCAAAGATAGGTAGCAGTATAGGTTTTGGCCAAAATTTATGGACAAAAATTACTTATTTGCAAAATTTTATCACAGAAACTAAAAAAAATTGTTTTTTTTTCAAAATTTTCGCACTTTTTTCAATTATATTGCAAAAAATAAAAAACCCAGAGCTTCTTAAATACCACCAAAAGAAAGCTCTATTTGTGTGAAAAAAATGACACAAATTTTGTTTGGGTACAGTGTAGCATGAGAGAGTAATTGAGATTCAAAGTGTGAGAGCGCTGAAAGCTGAAAATTGGTCTGGGCAGGAAGGGGGTATAAACGTCCTGTATTCAAGTGGTTAAACTGATGACCCAATCTTTCAACGTGGGCACTCTCTTCTGCTTCCAGAAGACCGGGATACATAGGCGGGCAGAATTTATCATGTGCATTGCTAAAGATTTTTTAAAAGATCCCTTCATGCAATTGGAGAAGTGAAGTAAGTATTGCTGTGCAGTACATTCTAGTGGTTGGGTGGTAACTTTACAGATGGTTCTATGGACTGAGTCCCAGTAAGGGATTATAAGGGGACACTCCCACCAAATGTGGAGCATCGTACCTGGATGGGACTCGCATCTCCAGCAAAGATCTGGAATATTGGGAGAAAATTTGTGAAGTTGGTGCGGGGTCCTGTACCAGTGGGTTAGTACTTTATAATTGTGTTCCTGGGAGGAGACATTAAGGGTACCTCTTAGAGCCGTTGTGCAGGCAGATTCCCACTGGTCAGCTGATAGATCCTTATCTCCTGGAAGAGCCCAGGCCTTAATCACTGGGGTCAGGTAATTCGGGCCAGCCGAGGAGATAATGGAGTGGGTAGTCGCGATCAGGTGTCTTTGGGGGGAGCCAAGACATATTTTTTCGAAGTTCGTCGTGGGTCTCGAGAAGGATGTCTTGGCTGTGGAGTCGTTTAAATAGTGCCTAACTTGTAGGTACGACCAGAAGGGGATTGGTGGCGATTCATAAGTCTCCGAAAGATCTTTGTTGGATCAGAAGTTACCATTTCTGAAGAAATGGGTAGCTCTAAAGTTGAGTGATGTGGGGAGAAGGGCGAAGTTATTCTCCAGACCCGGGGGAAATTCAAGGTTATCTTTTATAGGGGTCAACGGACCTGGGATGGTCGTGATCTTGAGGTTTCTTGCGGATTCCCTCAGGGTGGACAGTAAGGGTGATATTAGTAAATGGTTTTTGGCATCTCATAGTCCACTCCCCTTTCTCGTCCAGGCTATGTTACACAGTGGGGCACCTAATATAAGGTTTTCAAGGTCGACCCGGTCCTTGAGGGCGGAATGGATCTGGTGGTCTATCAGCCTGGCCAAAAGGACCGCTTGATGGTATTTTTTGAAATCGGGGAGGCCAATGCCTCCTTTTGATTTCGGGGCTGAGAGTCTGGAAAGGCTAATCCTGGGGGGTGACTTTTTCCATAGGTAGGAGTTCAGTTTGGAGCGAAGGATATGGAAAAAGGAGCTGGGTAGGACGATTGGAATAGCTTGGGCCAAGTAAAGAAATCTGGGCAGGATGGTCATTTTAAGTGTAGCCGCCCTGCCGAACCATGAAATATTAAGCCCCACCCAATTCTCTAAATCTTTGGTACATCTTTGTAGAAATGGATGGAAATTTAAAGCGTATAGGTCTCTCAACTTGGCAGGAAGCTTTATCCCTAGATAGGGAATCTCAGAAGAGCGCCATTCAAATGGAGAGGAGCCTTTGCAGGAATGGAGCTGGGGGTCTGGTAGGGTCACGTTTAGTGCATGGGATTTGTTATAGTTTATTTTAAAGTTGGATAATTCGCCAAATGTATCAATTTCTTTTAACAGGTTTGGAATCGTAATCTTGGGTTTTTTGAGAAACAATAAAATATCATCTGCAAAAGCGGCAAGCTTACAAGTCTTATTTGCCACTGAGATACCTGCAATGTCTGGGTTCCTCTGAATGTTCCTCAGCAGGGGGTCCAGGGTGAGGATGAAGATGAGGGGAGAGAGGGGGCATCCCTGTCTAGTCCCATTACTAATGAAGAAGGCATCCGACAGGCAACCATTAACCCTGACTCTGGCCCAAGGGTTGGAGTATAAGCTAAGGACACTGGCTAGCATAAATTTCCCTAGGCCAATGTTGCTCAGGGTACTTGCCATAATGTCCCAGGCCACCCTGTCAAACGCCTTCTCCGCGTCAGTGGACAGGAAGAAGCCCTGTTTGTGTTGTGTTGAGCCAATAGTTTAAGATCAGGGCCTTAATAATATTGTCGCGCGCCTCTCTGCCAGGGACAAAACCTGCCTGCTTTTTGGAGACTAGTGAAAGGAGTAAGGGCTGCAGTCTACTGGCCAGGATCTTCGTGAAGATCTTGATGTCTGAATTTAAGAGGGAAATGGGGTGGTAATTTTCGGGCAAGGAGTGATCCTTTCCCGGCTTTGGTATCACTGTGATATGGGCCTCTAGGAGGTCTCTGGGTGGGGAGGGGGCGTCAGCCAATGAATTGAAGGCTTTAATAAAATGGGGAGCTAGGCTGTTGGAAAATGTCTTATAGTAAATGTTGGGAAGTCCATCTGGGCCCGGACATTTGCCAGGCTTTGAGGATTTGATGGTTTGTAGAAACTCTTGAGTGGTTATAGGGCTTTCTAGGGCTGTGATTTCATCCTCTGGAAGTTTGGGTATATTAGAATTTGCAAGATACTTCATAATGGCCTGAGAACGAGAGAGTTCAGCATTAGCGGGGCGGTTGTTTAAGAGTATATTATACAGTTTGGAGTAGTAATCTGCAAAGGATTTAGCTATGTCCATGGTGCTTGATAGTTTGCGGCCTGTGCGGTCATGCAGGAAGGGGACATTAGTCTGAGTTCTCCTACCCTGAAGAAGCCTAGCCATCATCCTGCCACTTTTGTTGGCGTGTTCATAGAACATCTTAGAGGTTAATGCGTATTTTTTCTTTAGTTGAACATTTAGTTCCTCTAGGAGTGCTTTTCTGGCCTGAATCAATTCTTCATATGTGGAGGTGGCGCGGGAGCATTTATGGGTGACCTCCAGCTTGTGAATTTGGGCGATGAGGTCGTTAACTCTAGTCTGCTTAATTTTTTTGATGTGGGCAGATTTGTGGGCGAGCCAAACGTTAAGATCGGAGGTTTCCCCAGGTGAATTTAGGTTGAAATAAGTCTCTAACTCAGCTTGTAATTGAAGCTTGTGTGAAGGGTCTGAGAGCAAAAAGTTATTCAGCTTCCAAGTCTTTTCTCTAGTATATGTTTGTGGAAATTTTAGTAACATAGTAATGGGATTGTGGTCAGAAAGGGTAGAGGGTTCAATGGAGGCAGAATGGAGGTAGTGTAAGTCGTTTTGGGAAAGGAAGATATAATCTAATCGTGAATATTTTTGATGGGGGTGAGAGAAAAACGAGAAATCTTTGGTATTTGGGTGGAGAGTTCTCCAGGTATCTAATAAAGACAGGGAGCGGAGCTGGAGCTTAATCTGTTTAAGTGCTCGGTAGGGGAAAAATGAGGAACCTGAAGAGGAGTCCAGACTTGGTTGGCACGAGACATAGTCATGAGCCTCCCTCAGTGTCCCCGACCGACCCCGTCCCAGTACACCTGCTAGGGGAGATCCCCCAGGAATAATCGGAACGGCCCCACGACATGGGGGACCAGGGTCAGCCACGGCCCCCCGCCCCCAGCGACCCACCCCAGACCTAACGCAACACCACATCACCCACAACAAACAACCTGTTGGGAAATAAAAAATAGAACAGTTTAAGGAGAAAATGAGGCAGCACATTAGACAGGAGGTCGAAAAGACCTCATTGTGAGGTTCCCCGGGTGCCTCATAGAAAGGAGGATCCGAGGGTTCTGTAAGTCTCTTTAGTTCAGTGGGGTCAGCCGGTTCGTGGAGCGGGTGGCGAGTGTGCAGGGAACGTTCGAGATTCTGGTACCTTCGGTCTCGCACCCAATTCCTTTCGGTCCCGCAGTCTCTACGATGGGCAGATTAGGGGCGAAGGGGTGGGAGCCGGTGTAGGATAAAAGTAGCTAAGCTGACCCCCTCGTCAGCCTCTATTATCTCGGTTTGTAGAAGAACTGACTCCTGGATCAGGCTCACCGAAACCGGGCTGAGTCAAGATCTTCATAGGCGGGGAGAGGCACCCAGGAAGAGTGAGTGGGAAGGGGAAGAAGCATATGGGGATAAAAACAGAGGCAACTTATCTGTTTCTGTCCTGAAGGCATCTGGCGGTGAGGAGGATTTCTCATTGATCCGGAGGAGGCTCGCCCTGAGGCGCGGGGACCGGAGCAGATCCCGGGCCCCTCCTGTTGCGCCTGTAAGGGGTTGTGTTGAGGCGGCGTCTGGGTGTACGCTGCTCCAGAGGGAGGGGAGCAAGTTCCTTCCAAGCTAGTGGGACAGCGAATTCTTGATACCATTCCGGGACAGGGATATCTGGGAGACCTGTGAATTCCAAGAACTGAGGGAGGTCTGCTGGCGTATGCAGGGTGAAGGAACGACCGCTTATGGTGACACATAATCCGAAGGGAAATCTCCATTTGTACACGATGTGGCGATCTCGCAGAGCCGAAAGGATGGTTCGTAAAGCTCTCCTATGACCCAGGGTGATCTGAGAGAGATCCTGGAAGATCTTGACTTCTGTGTCATTAAATCGGATTTCCTCCTGATCTCTTGCTCTGGTAGCGATCTCCTCTTTGAGCTTATAATCGGCGAAGCAGCAGATAATGTCTCTGGGGGGATCACCTTCCCTCCCCCTAGGTCTCAGTGCTCTGTGGGCACAATCGAACTCTATTGGGGTGTCTTGGGCCCGCTCTATGAGATTGTTGAAGAGCGATTGGAGAGCCAAGGGGATTTGATCTTGTTCCACGGCTTCTGGGATGCCTCTGACCCTTAGGTTCTTCCTGCGGCCTCGGTTATCCAGGTCCTCCAGGCGACGTTGTAGTTCGATCATGTGGAATTGGAATTGGGCACCATGCTGTTGAAGCTCTCTGATGTCTTCATCATTGCGTCCTGCAGCGCGTTCTACCTCCTCCAGCCTGTCAGAGACCCCCCTCAGTTCGTCTTTCAGTTCAAGGACAGCATCGTTGATGGCTCCTTTTATGTCAGAAGCAATGTTCTGGAGGTCAGACATTTTTGGGACCTGTTGTATCAGGTCTAGGATCCTGTCTTGGTTTGTTTGAGTAGTCAGCTTGAGTGATCCGTCGTCTGACTTCCGCGCCATGTTGGAGGGTCTCTGCGCTGAACGGGATGTGGAGGCCTCGTTCGCTTATGGAGGCTAGAAAGGCTAAAATTCTCCCCCTTGGTGCCGGAGCTCCAGGTTCAGGCAGCCATTCCGTCCGTGTGCCAGGCCACGCCCCCCCATGTGCTCCCTTTTATATGAAGGTGTTCACCCAAGATGCAGTGGGTCACCACTCCCCTGCTAGCTGGTCAGAACCACCTCCAAATACACCTGCTGTTACTGGCTGAGGCTTTTCCCATCTTCCCATCTGTCCAATAGGGACCGATACTATTGGACATGGTAAAAGATCTCCAGACCATATGAAACAGCAACAGAGCACATAGAGCAGACCTTACTTAAATCAGGCTCCCTGATAAGCAGACAGCACATAAATTTACCTGTCAGCTCTTTTGTTAAGCAGACAGAGCCAAAAACTATATACACTCACTAGTACCCAAACTAGGAGGGCGCTACATCAGCAAGAAATGTAGTTGCTTTTATAGCCTCTGAATTTCCCTTGCAGTCTTCTTTTGTTTTATTTTTTTTTATTTCCTTTTATTTTAGATAAATATATACAATATATTTCACTTTCTGCTTTTTTTTAAATTGGGATTTTTTTTTATTTATTTTGTGGTCCACAGCATACACTGGCAAAGCTACTCTTTGTTTGCAGCCTGTCACTTGTACACTTGTGCATCACATCTGTATTCCCTTTATTTGCATTACAGTTGGACTACCCATATGCCACCCATAGCCACAATGAGAAGGCTGAGGTTCTTGTTTCACTGATGTTTAATGTACATTTCAACTTCTTACACTGACATTTACATCAACACCATAGAACTGAATAAAAAGAACAAATATGAAGGACAAATCATCAGGCACACAGTGAATAACATTTAAAACAAACATGACTTGAAACTCATAACTAGACAGAAATAAATCTACATACCTCTTTCGCCTGCTTGTGAGCTAAGAGTGTGGGGGTTGTATCTTGAAGATTCTTAGTAGATGGCTTTCTTTAAACCCAAAAATACTCTAAACCTTGAGAGAACAGCACAGCTAATTCTTTGAGTTGCAGGGAAAAAACAGGAAGTGAGCTGTAATATTGCATGATGGTAGAAATAAATGAACAAGTAAGCACACATGTGCCATCTAGAGGCAATTAACATTATAGTCAAAGAAACTTTGTGCTTGCCATTACAATCCACTTTATTGAAAATGTCAGGCAGACCTAAAGGGAGAGGCGTAGGTTCTGCACATGGAGGTAGACGGGGACGAGCAGGTTCCACAGAACCAAGTGGGTGTTGGGCTGCCCCATGCAACATGGCTATAACATGGCATGCTTTCCTTTTCTACCATACAGTAGCCATTCCACTTCTAATTATCCAATTGAAGGCAGCACTGTTTTCACCCAGCCCTTATCCTTGCTATGTATGGACTCGATTTATACTGATTTATGCCAATCCATTCCCGTGGCGTACCTTGACTTCTTCAAAAAGCTGGGAGCCAAGACTCTTCCCCAGCACAGAACCTATGACTACCCAATTGAACTGCTTCCTGGGGCATAAAGTTGGTGTATCTTCCCCCTTTTGGATTTGAAACATGAAGCCTTGAAAGAATACACTGATGACTCAGGAAAGGATTCATCTGCCCTTCTACCATTCTGGTTGGGCCAGGATTTTTTTTGTTTGGATAAGAAAGACCATTCTCTCTGGCCCTATGTAGATTAGCATGGGCTTAACAAGATTGCTGTTAAGAAAATTTTTTCTACCTCTCCCACTGGTGCCCAAACTTTTTAAAAAACTCAGGTCTACTACAGTTTTCACCAAGTTTCAGTTGCAAGGGGCATACACTTTGGTGCACATACGGGAGGGAGACTGGATGACTGCATTCTGCACCCAATTTGGCCACTTTCAGCATCTGGTAGCACATTTTAGGGACTTCTTAGACCTTTTAGGCATTATATATCTGGATGGCATTCTGATTCATGAAATCAGGAAAATAATTTCAGTGGACCTTATAATGTAAGTTTCGCCATCTGCAGGGTTCACTGCTGTTCCACACTGTTGTTGTGGATCAGTTATCCAAAGTGGCACCTTTTCTGCCCATGAAAGGGACACCATCTGTGTCATCTGTTATAGAGACAGCTTTGGTCTTTGTTAAACAGATCGTAAGGCTTCACGGAATTCTTGCTAATATTGTGTTGGGTCGTGGGGTTCAATTTTGGAAAGCACTCTCTGAAACCTTAAAGACTGAGTTATCTTTTTCTTCATTGTATCATTCACAAACCAAAGGTCAGACAAAGAGAACCAATCAGACTCATGAACAATGCATCCGCTGTTTCTCATCTTATTCTCAGAATGATTGGGTGTCACTGTTACCATTAGCTGAGTGCGCTTACAATAGGGGTAGGCAACCTTGGCACTCCAGCTGTGGTGAAACTACAAATCCCATCATGCCTCTGCCTCTAGGAGTCATGCCTGTGATTGTCAGGGTCTTGCAATGTCTCATAGGACTTGTAGTTTCACCAAAGCTGGAGGGCCTAGGTTGTCTACCTCGGGCTTACAATAACTCAAACCATTCCCCCACAAAGCAATCGCCATTCTTTGCCAGCTATGGTTTTCATCCATCATTTTTATCTGGCTCAGTTCCTGAGTCTTTGGTTTCAGCTGCTCAAGACACATTGGAATTTTTGAACTCAATTACAAGATGCTACCGGAGGCAGTGGCCAAGGCTCAGGAGGACAACAAAATAATTTTTGATAATAAAAGAAGCGAAGAATTAATCATGGAACCAGGTGTCCATGTATGGTTATCCACAACAAATTTGAAGATGGATTGTCCTACAAAGAAATTGGGTCCTAAATATGTGGGGCTATTTTCAGTGAAAAGGTGAATCAACAATGGTTTGTGTGAGCTGGTATTACTGGACTGTTAGGATTTATCCTGTGTTTCATGTGGAATTATTGAAGTCTTCAGTTCTTGACCCAGTTCCAGAATGAAATACAGATCCACCTGAACCAGTAGTCATAAATGGTGATGAAGAGCATGAAGTAGAGTATATCTTGTATTGTAGAAGGAGGAGGAATCATCTTCAGTATTTGATCAAGTGGAAGGGATACAGGCCTAAAGAGAATTCCTGGGAACCAGAGCACAATGTTCATACCCATGAACTGGTTCAAGCATTTGGCTGTGTCTACCCAGAGAAGCTGGCTCAGTTGGGTATTTGGAGTCAAGGTCGGGAAGAGTGTGTCAGCATACAGAATGGTGTATCTGGACAAATATCTGTGCACAAGCCAGCACATAGTCTGTCATTAATGCTGGCACTAAGCGAGCTCTATAAACTGTTCTGCTGCTGCTTAGGACTGGTGCAGCCTTGTCTATAGTGTTCCCTGTGAACCTTGTTGTTGGCCCACCCTGACTACTCCCGACCTCTGCCTGCACAGACCCTGGCTTGTCTTTGGATTAGGCGTCTGCCTACTCCTTCTCTTCCTGTTCTGGTCACCCATTATTGACTCTGGCCTGAACGCTGATTACACGTGATCTGACCGACAATAACTGACTCAACTTGCTTGACTCTGTCGATCATCTAATTGCTGCCCAGCCAGTCTCTGCTGATCATCTGCCTGCTGCCAGCCAGTCTTTGCGGATCTTCCGTTTGCTGCCCAGCCTGACTCTGCAGATGCTCAGACCTGCGCCAGCTGCTGGCAAGAACTATGAGACACTAATGCCACTCCATGCCATCATGCCACCTGTTCACTTTACCAGGGTCCCTAAGCCAGAGGAGTAAGAGAGGCCATGCTCATTGCTTCGTTTCTTAGAAACCATGACATTCGGTTCAGATGTTGCTTAAGAGCTTAAGTTGCTTAAGAGCACTTTGCCAGAGCCTGCAAGGCTACAGTCAGGCCCCATTCACACTTGTGTGGCTTGTCATGTGACTTTGGACTACACAGTCGCCTGACAAGTCGCACTCCATGTTTCCCAGTGAGTACCATTCATATCTGTGGGACTTAAAGTCACAGAGATTTTAAAGTAGTTCCTGCACTACTTTGGTACTACTTTCATGCGAGTTGAGGGTCATAGAATTCAATGTAAACCCCCAAAAGTTGCATGAAAGTCGCACTTGCATGATATACATGCAACTTGTGTGCACAATCACATTGGTCAAAGCCAAAGTTGCAACAAAGTCGCACTCATCCAAAATTGCACCAAAGTTGCATCAAGTTGCACTGTAAAGTTGCAATGGAAATCGCACGATTTTGAAGTCGTACAAGTGTGAATAAGTGCTCAGAAGGTAACAGTGACAGGCATGTATCAGTCTTATATTGAAGCCCCTATAACAAGAACTCTAAATCCAGTGAAAAACATTGCCAAAAAAAGTTTGGCTAAGTTATTTCCTCGAGGGCAACCAAGGAAAGTTTTCAAGATGTATGCTGTATTAAACGATCAAAGCAGTAATTTATTTGCTACTTCAAAGTTCTTTGACGTGTTTAATGTAAATGAAGAAGTATTGTCCTACACATTGCACACATGTCCTGGCACATTAGAAACCACAGGAAGATTTGCCCCGCTAAAGAATTAATTATTTCGCACATAAAAGGGAATGACGGAATTCATCTTCCTACATATTTAGTGCAATCAAATACTTAATGACAGAGAGGAGATCTGAGAGAAGAATGAAATACTGTGCATTAAGAACAGTTCAATGGTTGTAACAATAGTGCTTATGCCCAAGACCATAAAGACCAAACATGGTTTGGTCTTTAAGGGCGCTCCTCAATCCAGTAAGGAGCTCAAACAGTGTGTGTGCGTCTAAAACTATTGTTGAGAGAAATGAAGACAACTCTTTAATTTCTCACATTTTTGGTAAGGGAACTCAAAAGAAATGCCAATGCTAACAACAAGACTTCTTGTGAGCAATCAAGTTTTTAAGAGAGAATCATTTCACAGCAGTGTCAGTGAAACAACATCTAAGGCTGGGTTCACATTCCAGACCCACTGCTGCTAAGCAATACCCACCAGTGCCACCTACCAGTGCCCACCAGTGCCACCTATCAATGCCCACCAGTGCCCATCAGTGCTGCCAATCAGTGCCTCATCATCAGTGCCACCTATCAGTGCTGACTATCAGTGTCACCTACCAGTGTCTATAGTTGCCCATCAGTGGCACCTATCAGTGCCCATCAGTGCCACCTATCAGTGCCATCTATCAGTGCCACCTATCAATGCTCTTAAATGCAGCCTATCTGTGCCCTTCAGTGCCGCCTATCAGTGCCCATCAGTGCCACCTATCAGTGCTCATCAGTGCCATCTATCAGTGGAGCCTCATCAGTGCCCACCAGTGCCGTCTCATCAGTGCTCATCAGTGCCATTTATCAGTGCCCATCGGTGTCGCCTTATCAGTGCCTATCAGTGCAGCCTCATCAACGCACATCAATGATGAAGAAAAATTACCTGTTTGCAAAATTTTATAAAAAAACTATGAAAATGTTGTTGTTTTTTTTCAAAATTTTCAGAATTTTATTGCTTGTTTAGCAAAAAATAAAAAAAAAAACAGTAGTGATTCAATACCACAAAAAGGAAGCTCTATTTGTGAGAAAAAAAATAATAAACATTGCATATGGGTACAGTGTAGCATGACCGCGCAATTGTCATTCAAAGAGTGCGAGCGCTAAAAGCTGAAAATTTGCCTGTTCAGGAAAGGGGTTTAAGTACCCAGTAAGCAAGTGGTTAACTAATGAATCCTGACCAAAGCCCTATACACACTACTAGTTTTTTTTTTCCAACCTAGTAGGGCTGAATGAAAAAAAACTGACAGCTCAGGAGGAGCCACTGTACTAACTATCTGACGTTAGTACATCGATCTCCCCTGCTGCTGCTCCCCTTTTCGGTCATGCTGCTTCGATGATGCTTTTTAGCTTGTTGGTATTATGTATACTTTACTGGCTTTTTCTATGTGACCTCTAGAATGGACTGTCTTCACGTGCCAGTGTATAGGGAGGAATTGAATTTGAATCATATGTTTTGAAGAACTGGATGTTTCTTTTGTTGCCTTATGGTAGCACTATATATATATTCAGGTAAACTGCTTATTGATGTGTTGTTACATCTCCCTTTTGCTATTACACATATATGTTGTGATGGTCCCAACTCTGTATGCATATATGACACTACAGGTTTTCCTTCACTAGTAGAGGATAGAATATTGAATGTGAGACCTTATCTCCCTCTATGAGGCACAGCGACTCCCTATATAACCTAGTGAGTAATAGATTCTCCATAGTGGAACTGTCAGGAAGAGCAACGAAGAATTCTGGGCAGAATGGCCATTCCATTGCACAGGCACGCACTCTCAAACTGCCTGTCTACGAATCAAAGTCGTAAGAGAGGTTGCTCCCTGCATAAGTCAGACTCCACCACCAGGTGCGTGACAGTAACGGACAGCCTTGTCCGAGTCTGCGCAGGGACCCTCTCCAATGGATGAACTTTATCAGCACCTGGGTGGCCTTACACAGGCCGTTAAGAGCTTGCAGGAAGGCTATCAACGACTTGAAGAGCATGTTCGAGAGCTCTCCACACCAGCTCCATTGGGAGCCAGTCAAGCCACTGCTTGCACCATGTCGCTCTGCCTTCAGAACCTAAGGTCCCTATGCATGAACAGTTCTCAGGAGATCGCAGTAAATTTGGGGCATTCCAAAATGCTTGTGAGCTATACTTCTCTCTCCAGCCTTGCACCTTCTCCCTGGAATCTACAAAGGTGAGCTTCATGATCTCCCTCCTGCTGGGTGAAGTCCAGGCATGGGCCCACCGCCTCTTGGAACAGAAGGCACCAGTCGTCTCCAGTCTTACCCAGTTCCTCCAAGCCATGGCCCAGCTCTATTAGGATCCACACCAGGCTGCCACTGCAGAAGCTGCCCTTCATACCCTCCAGCAGGGTCGCTGGTCTGAGAAGGATTACGTCTCCGAGTTTAGGCGATGGATCGCCGACATGGGCTGGAAAGACGTAGCCTTCTGTTACCAGTTTCGCCTGGGTCTATTGTAACCCCTGAAGGACAAATTGGCCCATGTAGGGGTCCCCTGATCTCTGGACGCTCTTATGAATCTCTCAATCCAGATCGATTGGCACCTCAGAGAGTGCAGGGTGGAAAGATCAGCCAAATGCTACCCTGTGTACCCAGTTACCCCAGTCCAGCACCACCAGTTTCCGCTACACCCCCAGCTCCTCCGGATATGTCTGAGCCCATACAGTTGGGGATCCTTTGTCCATCTCTCACCCCTGAAGAGAAGCAGCACCGCAGGAATCACAATCTCTGTCTCTACTGTGAGGAGTCCGGGCACTACGTGAGAACCTGTCCGGCTAAGCTCCGTAAATGCCTTACTGTTAACCCTAATATTGTGCATGGCTTGCCTAAAAGTGCTTCTCACCAAGCTCTCCCCATTTCTCTACAGCTTCCAGGAAGTAGTATTCCAGTCACCGCAATTATTGACTCCGGAGCCTGCAGCTGTTTCATTGCTCAATCATTCACTGCCCAACATAAAATCCCACTGCAGCCCAAAACCCAAGGAATGGTAGTCAACCTTGCAGATAGAACCACCATTAAGTCTGGCTTGGTCACTCATGAGACCATTCCTCTGTCCGCCATCACAGCCAATGGCCATCAAGAGTTACTGCACCTGGATGCCATCGCATCACCCCTATTCCCTGTCATCCTTGGATTGCCATGGCTCCAGGCCCACAATCCTCGCATCAACTGGGTCACTGATGAAATCAAATTTCTATCTCAGTACTGTCTCCTACACTGCCGGCCCCAGCCCCTGAAGCTCCCTCGGCCTTACTATGTCTTGATTCAGATCCAGACCATGATACCCACAGAGCTGTTCCATCTGCCTACCATGCCTTCCTGGATGTCTTCAGCAAGAAGGGGGCTGAGGGTCTTCCGCCCCATAGACCCAAGACTGCCCTATCAAGCTCCTACCCGGAGCGGAAGTTCCCTTTGGGGGGATTTTCCCGTTGACTGAGCTGGAACTCTAGGCGCTCAAAACATACATGAATGACATGACCTTAGAAAAGGCTTCATCCATCTGTCCATATCCCCAGCAGGAGCTGGGATGTTCTTCATGGAAAAAAAGACCGCACACTACGGCCCTGCATCGACTATAGGGAGTTAAACAAGATTGCGGTGAAAAAACGATATCCGCTACCTCTAGTACCTGAATTCTTCCAACGGCTAGGAACTGCCACATTTTCACTAAGCTGGATCTTCGTGGGGCATATAACCTTGTCCGCATATGGGAAGGCGATGAGTGGAAGATTGCCTTTCATACCTGTTTCGGGCACTTCGAGTACCTGGTCATGTCATTCGGACTTTATCTTTGGGGACTATCTGGACCAGTTTGTCATCATATACCTAGATGATATCCTTATCTTTTCTTCCTTGTTGGATGACCACTGCAGGCATGTTGCAAAAATCTTGAGCCGTCTCTGGTAGCACGGGCTCTATGCCAAGGCCGAGAAGTGCGTCTTTGAATGCCAAAGTATCCCGTTTCTGGGATTAGTCATCTCGGCCACCGTAGTCACCATGGACCTGCAAAAGGTCTCAGCCATTTTGGACTGGTCAGTACAAGAAAGGTGTCCAGCGATTCATCGGACTCGCTAATTTTTAGCACAAGTTCATTAAGTGGTTTTCAGCTATCATTACACAGATCACCCAGCTGACTAAGCAAAAGACAAGGTTTCGCTGGACCACCGAAGCACAGACTGCTTTCGAGGCTCTGAAAAAACTATTTACATCCGCTCCAGTCCTGACCTATGTCCTGGAAGTGGACGCCTCCGAAACTGCAGTGGGAGCTGGGCTCTCACAGAGACAATGTGCAAAAGCTCTACTCTATCCAGTGGCGTTCTTCTCTCGGAAACTGTCAGCCCCAGAAAGGAACTATGACTTGGAAGACAGAGAACTTTTAGCTATCAAGGCCTCACTTGAGGAGTGGCACTATCTGCTACACACCCAATCTTAATTTACATGGACCACAAAAACCTAGAGTACTTGAGAACAGCAAAGAGACTGAAACCACGTCAGGCCTGGTGGGCACTCTTTTTCGCTAGGTTTGTGTTCCACATTATGTATAGGCACGGGTCAAAAAACACTAAGCCAGACGCCCTGTCCCATATGTTCTGCGATACTGGAGCCTCCACGTGTCCTGACACTCCTCCCAACCGGAAATTTCCTACTAACCTAGGAGGACCTGCTGTCCCGGATCAGGCAGTCCATAGCCAAGCCTGTCAGCACCCCGGATCCAAAATTACAAATGAAAGAGGGCTTGTTGTGGTCCCCAAAACAAAAGCAGCAAAACTAAAGCTTGGGGCCTGCTAAACACACTCCCAGTGCCAGAAAGGTCGTGGACCATGATCTCCATGGACTTTATTGCATAATTGCCTCCATTGGAAGGGTATTCCAATATTTTTGTAGTGGTGGACCGGCTGACCAAATAGGCCCGCTTCCTTCCCTTAAAAGGCATACCCACCACTGCTGAAACGGCAGAGGTTTTCACCAAGGAAATCATCAGACTCCACGGGATACCAGCAACCATCATATCTGACTACAGAGTCCAGTTCACCTTCAGATTCTGGAAAGCTCTGTGCTCCTCCCTGGAAATTGGGTTATCCTTCTCCTCGGCCTATCACCCACAGACTAATGGTCAGAACAAAAGGACTGATCAGACTTTAAAACTGTACCTGCGCTGCTTTTCCTCCTTCTCCCAGGACAACTGGGCCTCGCTACTACCGTTGGCCAATTTTGCCTACAATAACACCGTCCACTCGCCCACAAGGCAATCCCTTTTCTTCGCAAATTATGGGCTTCACCCGTCCTTTTTGCTCAACTCTGTTCCCGAAAGCCTGGTACCAGCCGTTCACAAGACAATGAGTTTTTTTCAAGGACAATTGTAAATTGTTGCAGGAGAAATTGTCCAGAACCCAGGAGTACAATAAGGGGGTCTTCAACAAGAGAAGGCGGAGAAAACAAACTTAGAACTTGATCAGCGGGTCTGGCTGGCAACAACAAACCTGAAGTTGGCCTGTCCATCTAAGAAACTGGACCCTAGATTTATCGGACCCTTTCCCATCAAGAGGAAAACAACAGGGTGGCATATGAACTTGATCTACCCCAGTCGCTACGAATCCACCCTATATTCCATGTGACTCTGTTGAAACCTGTAACCCCGGACCCCTTTCCAGGTAGGAAGACTGGTCCACCGGAACCAATACTAGTGAAGGGAGAGGAGGAATTTGAAGTGGAATCCATCCTGGACTGTAGGAAGAGGGGTAACAGCATCCAGTACTTAATCAAGTGGAGGGGTTATGGCCCAGAGGAAAGTTAATGGGAGCCGGAGGATAGCATCGATGCCGAAGAGTTGGTCAAGGTATTCAAGAGAGACCACTCAGAAAAGTTGGCCCCTCTGCCCATCCGGAGGCTGCCTCTTGGTGGTAGCAATGTCAGGAAGAGCAACGAAGAATTCCAGGCAGAATGCCCATTCCTTTGCGCAGGCGCGCACTGGGGCACGCGTGCACGCAGCAGGTGTGCGCAGTGGCATGCACGTGCACATTCGTGATGGCCATGGCGTCTAAAAGGCTATTTAAACTGGACAGCCCCGTGTAGCCGGTTCTGTCCATTCTACAGCGTTACCCATGACCCCAGCATTTAGATTTCTCGAGTTTCCGGTTCCTGTGACCCGGCCTGTCTCCTGTTTACTCCTTGTCTTCCACCTGCACTGACCCCAGCTAGTTCACGACCCTGCTTGCTCCTTGTGTACCTTGCTGTCAGGCTGTTAATGACCCAGCTTGTACCTGACTACTCTGAGCCTGCTCCTTCTGTACCACACTGCCCGACTGTTGCCGAACCAGATTATACCCACCACGCTATCATCTTAGCACAGGCATCCAGAGGATCACTCCAAGCTTGCACCAGTGACCCAGCCAAGCCCTCGTGCCTCCCTGCACTCTCGAACTGCCTGTCTACACTACCAGGAGTTCCCAAATCAGGGTCATAAGAGAAGTTGCTCCCTGCATAAGTCAGACTCCACCACCAGGTGCATGACAGGAACCCTACAATGGATACTGGCTTGTTTTTTAATGATTTTTCTTTGCTCCTTTAGTATAGGGCTATTGACTGTTGTTATGTTATCTGCATTCTTTTGGGCATTCCTTTTGCATCAAATTTTGTACCACCGTCCTGCATTTATTCTCAGGGGGACATGCAAGTTGATTGGGGGGACAAAGTGTGTTTTACATAAACGATGACTTCCTGCTATGTATTGAATATTGATTATTGTGCTGGCTTTCCTATTTGGATAGGCCAAATTTCTTTGCTACCAAGACAATGAGGTCCTGAAGAAGCCGTTAGATGCGAAACTCGTCAACCTCTGGGCGCATATAGCAAAGATCTACTAGTGTAGTTTGATTGTATGGCTTGTCCCACCCAAGGAGAGCATTTCTTTCATGTTTTTATAATGTGTTTTAACTACATTTTTTTAACAAATACTTATATTTTTTATATCAATCATCTGACCAACTTTTTCTGGTACCATTAAAGTCAGCATAACTTTTTTTTGTTGTTGATCACTTCTGTGCCTTATTAAAGAATTAAGCTGCCTGTGGATTCTTTCAGGTAAGCAATTGGCCATACTATCTGCACAGACTGGGTCTAAGGAGATATGTCATTGCATATATGTATAAATTGTATTTGAAAAATAAAAATGCCAAGCAAATAATGACTCACATTTGTTTGTATTCAAAAAATGTTTATAATGAAATTAGACAAAACCATATTATGATTGTGAGCATTGGTTAGGGCAGGTGTCTCCAAACTTTCTAAACAAAGGGCCGATTTACTGTCCTTCAGACTTTAGGAGGGCTGGACTAGGGCCAATGGGGGCAGAAAATATCCTGGCGTCCAGTTGGAGTAAACAATGCCCTATCTTTGGTGTCAGTGGGACATATAGTGCCCCATCATTGGTGTCAGTTGGAAGAACATTGCCCATTTGTTGGTTTCAATGGAAACTGACCCATCATTGATGCCTGTGGGAGGAATTGTGCCCTTTCGTTGGTGTCAGTGGGAGGAATAGTGTCCCATTGTTGGTATCAGTGAGAGGAATAGTGCCCTAGTGTTGGTATCAGTGGAAGGAATAGTGTCCCATCATTGGTATTGGAAAGAATAGTGTCCCATCGTTGGTGTCAGTATGTAAATATTCACAAAATGTTTAAAATGAAATTTGACAAAATCATATGATGAATATGAGCATTGGTTAGGGCAGGTGTCTCCAAACTTTCTAAACAAAGGGCTGGTTTACTGTCCTTCAGACTTTAGGAGGGCTGGACTAGGGCGAGTGGGGGCAGAATATGTCCTGGCTTCCAGTTGGAGTAAACAATGCCCTATCTTTGGTGTCAGTGGAAGATATAGTGCCAGATCATTGGTGTCAGTTGGAAGAATATTGCCCATTTGTTGGTGTCAACGGAAGGAATTCTGCCCCATCATTGATGTCTGGGAGGACATCAAGAAGAGTGGACCTGATGGGGAACTAGTGTCTCGCCATGGTTTCCAACAGGTACACAAATCTGTCAGCTGCGCCAGCATCACGTTGCAATGGAAGTACAATTGAATCCTATGGAATGTTGTAGATTAATTCACCAGAATAAGTGGTGCAGCAGGTGGTATGAACATAAAGTCAGTTTGAGGTGGTGAAGTCTTACATACTGTCTTCCAGTGGAGGGCGCTCCATTAGGGGTGCAGGGGCTCTGCCCCCCTTATCCATGTGCCTGGCCCCTCATCTACATGCAGGGTGCTGGACGCACAGATTTCAATCGTTTTTTTTTTTTAAGCATGTGATTAGAGCCTGAGGCTCTAATTGGCTTCAAAAAAGAAGTGCGCCCTGAGCCCACCCAGTTGTGTGATAATAGAGCATTAATATTCACTATTGTCTTCCTACTTCTCTGGGACAATCAGGAAGGGGGGGGGGGAATCAGGATTGTCCGAGAGGAGAAGTGACCATATTGGCCGGGAGCAGGATGGGAGACGCCGGGGTTTGAACGACCTACCGAACGAGAAGGGGGAGTCTGGTGATTTATTTTCCACCCCCACCCCCCCAAAAAAAATAGAGCACCAGCCGCCACTGCTTTCTTCCCTAATCCTGGCACTAGTCTCAGTATTGACAAATTCTTCAGGACAGGGGATTATCAACACCTGAACTCGGGACCCACCAACAGGCCAGGTTTGCAAGATCACTGAAATACATCACAGGTGATATAATTTGCTGCTCAGTGATTGCAGTATTCTAGTCTGCATCTCCCCAAGGTAATACTAAAAATCTGGCCTGTTAGTGGGTCCTGAGGACAGGAGTTGAGAACCACTGCTTTAGGAACTATCCTGTTTTCCCACTTAGACAGCTGGCCATTGACATACATCTATTTTTTTTTTCTTACCCATCTGAAATGTCTCACGTTTGGAGTCTCTGACAAGTCATGTGGATGTGAATGCTTTCCACGTGAGTCTTCCCCTGAAGTACAAAAAAATTAGCATCAATGTGGAAAAAAAAGTATCAGATTAAAGATAAAAATGAATAACAATCTCGGGGGATGTTGTGTAGGTAAGGGGGAGGCTCGCTGTGCATTTTATGAATCATTTTTGAGTTAAAATCAAGATATTTTTGCACTGTCTCACTATATTCAGACCAGTGTAGGCACAAACCTTAGCACGCTAAGAACGTGTTTTCATTGCTGCATCTACACAGCATTTGATTATAAACCCACTCATTGTGACTCAGTCCCTGCACTTTTTTCACATAATGTTTAGATAAGTATAACTGTAGAGATTAGAACACATTGTTCTGTGTGACTAAGACTCCGTCCACCCTAGGATGACAATGACTAAACTTTGTGGGTTTTAAAGCATATTTTTTATAAAAATATCTGCAATATCATTTTAATATCCCTCCTCTGCTGCGCCTTCCTTTATTTATTTCCTGAGAAACCACTTTGTAGCTCTATATGCAGAACATACATTAAAGTGTCACTAAACCCACATCATAAAAATATATCAATAAATGCTGTATTACATGCTCACTCAGTCACTATGAGATTCGTTTTTTGAATTCTGCAAAAACCTGGTTGATCCTGCTGCTCTCAATCTCCACCTTCTGTCCAGGTGGCAGGGATGCGCTGGCCATAGTACAAATGAAACTTTGAGGCGCACACAGATACACAGGCGTGGGCCTGCAGGTGCTTGTCTTGCGATACACCGGCTCAAGCATTTGCCCTTGATACTGGCACCAGGTGGACTATATACGTGCAGCAGCTGCACTAGCTAGTTGCTGTCTGATCTGCAGCTATTCCTGTGTTCCTGTGCCCATTTCTGCACTTGATTCCTGTTATTGACCTGGCTTGTCCTGACCACACTTGAATTCTACCTGTCCTTACCTTGGCCTGTCTCAGATTCCACTTACCTCTTGCTCTTCTACCTGCTCCAGTGCTGTGACCTCTGCCTTTGTCCTGACCATTCTCTTGCCTGCTGCCCATGCCTTTACCTGACCATGCGTTGCTGACCTGGCTCATCTGACTAACGCATCCTGTCACGTGTCTGCTCTACTCCATATGTTACTTACCTGTTCCTTGCTGGTCATCCACCTGCCATGTGTTATTAGTCCACCTTGCATCTGTGATCAGGCACCTGCTAGCCAAGCTACTGCCTGCCTGCTGTCTGACAAGTCCTGGGTCTGCTGCTCCTGCTGCCATCTGCTGTGTTGGCCATCTGATCCATTCCTGGCAAAGTACCTGCTCTTCATCAGTGCGCTCTTCTGGACACTCTACAGGCACTCATACCTCACCGTGTTCTTGTGGCCACTGTCTCACTACCAGTGGTCCCTGAGCCAGAGCTGTAAGTGAGGCCTTCCTCTGCACGTCAGGCTCTCTAACCAGTTACGTGACACCAAGTCCCCAATTCAGCTAGGGAGCAGTGTTTTTTTCTATACTGTGCATTTTCTCCTTATCACATCTGAGCAGCCCATGTGAGTATAGAGTCACACATGTGGGCATATACACAGTAAACGATAGTCTACTGTCTCCCTCCTTCTCTTTGCCCACTAACCAGCTAAACACAATGTGGGTGGGATATTACATGTAGATTGATGGAGGAATCACCTCCCTGTTATTCTAAGACACAGGCTCGAGGGGCGTGACACAGTCTGTGACTGGCAGAATTCTGCCCACACCATGTCATATTACAAAATAATAAACATTTGATTTCAAATATATATTTGTATGACAATTTAAAACAGTTTATTGATATTAATTATTTATTTCTACTCTGTATTCCAAAGGCTGTTTTTTTTTGTTTTGTTTTGTTTTTTTAACATGTAACCAGCAGCAGAGGACTAGAAGCTCCTTCTGCTTATGTTTCCCTGCAGACAGGCTGGGGAAGAGCTGGGTTATGTGACATAATATATTGAATAGGAAAAGGGTACTTAGATTTTTTTTATTACAGTGCCATCATCCATATACAGAAATTGAAGGACCAATAGAAATGAAATAGTGTGTGTTTAGTATCACTTTAACCACTTGCCTATTGGGCACTTTCACCCCCTTCCTGCCTAGGCCAATTTTTAACTTCCAGCTCTCTCACACTTTGAATGACAATTGCGAGGTCATGCAGCACTGTACCCAAATGATATTTTTATAATTTTTTTCACACAAATTGAGCTTTCTTTTGGTGGCATTTAATCGCTGCTGGGTTTTTTATTTTTTGCTAACAAAAAAAAGTTTTTCTTAGTTTCTTTCAGTAAATTTTGTAAATAAGTAATGTTTCTCCTTCACTGATGTGCGCTGATGAGGCGGCACTGATGGGTACTGATAGGCTGCACTGATAGGCACTGATGAGACGGCACTGCTGAGGAGGCACTAATATGCCACACTGATGGGCACTGATAGGTGGTACCGCTATGCGGCACTGATGAGCACTGATAGGTGGCATTAATGGGCAATGAAAGGCGGCACTGATGGGCAGCACTGATGGGCGGCACTGATGAGCAGGCACTGATGGGCACTGAAAGGCCTCCTCAAGGTGGTGAAATGCCAGGGCCCGGTCACAATTGCAACCTTTGCAATCCTGATAATTCCCTCACTGGTGTCAGTCGTTTTTTTATTTTTATTTACTTTTTATTATTTATTTTTTTACCATTTCTTTTTACAATTTTTATTTTTTATTATTTTTTACAATGTTTTTAGAAGCTCTGTTGGGGGGCTTTGATGAGATATCAGGACTCTAAACAAGCCTCAGCCCTCATTCTCCATCTGTGTAACCTCAGCTGCACAGAATGAATGGACAGGAATAGTTGAGTACCGAGCCTCCCATTCATTCAGAAATGGAAGTATAGTAACACCTTGATCACCCCTGATGTTAACCCCTTCCCAGCCAGTGTCATTAGTGTGTATAGACAGTGTATAGTATTATCATTGATCACTGTTTTAATGTCAGTGGCAGTTAGTCAGTTCCCGAAGCCAAGAGGGATGTCACTGCTCCAGGTGAGATAAATCCAGAGATCCAGGAGGCTGGGTGCTAGACCCGGCTCGCCACCGCAACAGATCCAAAGAATGAGAAAAAGCGGCTGCATTCCACCATGGATCCAAGGTGTATTTATTCAGTTATCATAACTGACACCAAAACATGTTACAGACAAGGTAGGTTGATGTGTTTCACACTGAACTAGTGCTTCCTCAAAAGGTAGTCAGTTCCCCCCAGCGTCAGTTAGTGTCAGATTGACAGCCATAGTATCACAGTCCCATTATGAGTCACTGATCGTCACCATTAATAGTATATTAAAAAAAAAACCTTTATATACTGTATATACCATAGTTTGTATTTTTGTATTGCGTATGTTTTATGGCAGAAAGTAAGACATATTGTTGGTATTTAAAATTGTCAGCCTTTTTTCATTCATATTGCAAAAAAGCTCTATTTGTGTGAAAAAATAATATAAATTTTGGGTACAGTGTTGCATAACCGGGCAATTAGCAGGTAAAGTAGTGCAGTGCGAATAGCAAAAAATGGCCTGGTCATGAAGAGGGTAAAACCTTCCAGAGCTCAAGTGGTTAAAGCAGCATTAAACTCCAAAATAAAATGTATTATAAATAGCACACAAACTGAGCAGTGCTCAATCCAATATTCAGTGAGGGCACTTTCACACTGGGTGCTATGGCACCGCTATGCAGGTGGGAGCGGGCCACGTTTAACCAACAAGAAGGGGTTAACAAGGGGTTAAAAGGGCACACCCGCTTCCGATGCGCCGTCCATTGATTACAATGGAGGGGGTGGTGGAGGAGCGGTGAAAACACCGCTCAGCACACTGCCCCAAAGATGCTGCTTGCAGGACTTTTCTTCTCGTCCTGCAAGCGCACTGCCCCTGTGTGAAAGTACTGGGGACAATGGGGGGGTTTTCAGGCGCTGTACAGGCGCTATTTTTAGCACTGCGGTGCCTGAAAAACGACCCAGGGTGAAAGGGGTGTCATCAATTAATGCATTGACTATAAAGTGCAAATGTGGATATTTTTTGCATATACAGTGATACATAAATAAATAAAAATAAAAAGGTGTAATTTCATTCAAATAACCAAAATGTTCACAAAACAGTCTCTAATCGAGAAGAATTATCTCCCAAGTGACTCTGAAGACATCAAGTGAAGACATCCACAGTGTGCTAAAATCTGCCACCACTATGCACTCACCAGATCGAATGAAGAAGGGTGACCCCTGAATGCCACACATCTATGGTGTCCTACAGAAATGAGTGGAGTTGCAACCTCAGCCCAAACTTCGACCAGGCCATGCCTCCAACGCGTTTCGTTCTGCTCCCCGGAGCTTAGTCATGGGGAACTCACCAGAAGCATGCATAAAGGCAGCCTGTCAAACACTCCAGTCTCACTGACTTCCCAATATGGTCTCCTGAACCCGTTCTTCTTATGATGATCCAAGGCAATTGGATAGGCCTATCCTGTGGAAGGTTGCTCACCACACAGAGCCCCAGAGGAATGATATAGTGTAGTATTTTATTGTATATTGAAAATTACAAACCTTATAAAACAACCGTGGCTACAACATACCAAGATAGCCACCGCTCCAATGCACAGACGTGGTGGCGTGACGTCAGCTTGTAGAGCTCCTCCCTTTCCGGAGAAGGGGAAAAAGTCTAAAAAAGAAAACTAATGCAGTCACCACATTTAAGGATTAGTAAGTTGCAATTTAGAGTGGAACTCCACCCAAAAGATGTCACTGCCAGTTTCCCTTAGTCAAGATGGTGGCACCAGCACCTGATAGTCGATTGCAAAATCGGCTTGGGTGAGGACACCTCTGGATTCCTGGACAGGTAAGTGCCCTAATATTAAAAGTCAGCAGCTACAGTATTTGTAGCTGCTGATGTTTAATTTTTTGGAGCAGCCTGGAGCTCCTCTTTAAGGCTTTTTCTTCTTACAATCAAATGTTGGGGAATGTAACATTCCTCGCAGGCATTTTCTGTAACTTTTGTGCAGATACACTGTCTCCGCAATGTGACCAGTGAGGTCTGCAGTCTGGGGATGTCAGTTGCTTAACTCCAACTCCACCAGGAGCTCTGTTCAAGGTCAGGTGTTCTCAGATCAAACCTCTTTGTGATGAGCCCTTTAGCCTGCTGGTAATGACATGACTTGTAGATGTCAGTTCCCCCAGGCTCTGTGCCTCATTGTATTTGTTTGTTGGTTCTGACGGCTGGCTCTAGATGACTTCCTCCATTGGCACTTGACCTTGCTATTCCTCTGATCACGATTATGCCCATGTTTTCACTCTTAAGCCTGGTAACGCACAGGAAGTTTTTTTTTCATTTAACGCATTGGGCTGAATAAAAAACAAAAACTGAGGAGGTCGCTGTACTAACTATGCAATGTTAGTATAGCGATCTCCCCACTGTGCTATTGTGTTCTCACATGGGGACTGCCCCACAACCAGAACGCACCAGTCAGCGCTCTCAGCCATTGGCTGTAAGTGCTGATCAAATGCCGGCTGGATGCTGATTTTCCAGCATGCTTATCCAACAGAAGCCGGTTGTAAGACCAGCTTCTGTCGGATGAGGAGCTGTACACACAGGCCGAAAGGTGGCCAGGAGCTGCCGAACGGACCGTTTTTTAATGGAATCATAAATATGTTTTTAAAAGAACAAGCTGTCCTGCAGATGTAGCAGTTAAAGGATTGAGATAAACCATTTACCACTGACAGGAGTTCTTACAATGATCAACTTTTATTTATTTATATAAAACCTTTATCCGCAAAGGAAAACATGTTTTGAACTGATTATAAAGTGTTGGCGTTTGGCTTCAATTTGTTAGCGTAGCTCACCCCCTTAAGGAGCCTCAGATGAACTGGGATCCCCCACCCTGTATAGTCAGGCACACCAAATCTTCACCAGCACTTCAGAGATGGAGAACTGCCTGTAGCTTTGTTTTTATGTTTGATTGAGGAGTTTCAACTTGGAGAGGGATGGGAGGTTATGTGATGCGCACATGACTTCAGCCCCTTCAGGGACAACCTCTTATATACAGTCTCTATATAGAGCCTTCTCTTTTTCAGCCTCCTACACACACTTAGTTTCTGCTGGCTCACTCCTTTAGGGGAGCTGACAAGGCCTGATTATCAGCTCAGCAACAGCCCATCAGAGGCAGAAACTTGCAGTCCATTAACAGCAGCACACGGGAGTGACACAGCTTACACTTTTTCCTTCACTTCCTTTCCGTGGTCACTAAGCCCAGCACCACAACTTCAGGCAATGCCAACCCACCTGGCTGCATATCACCCTCCACTAACCCTCCAGGCTAACTTCTCACAGTAGTCCTCCAGGCTGACGCTCTCACCAGTCCACCAGCCCACCCGGCTGACTCTTCAGGAGATCTCCCAGGGAAGGGATGAAGACTTGGCACAGCGCAGTCTACAGGGAGAACCTGCTACATGTGGCAGTCTCCCCCGTAGTAAGTCCTCAGTAGTGCTGTTGTACTTACACTATCCTCACACTTGCTCCTGTGTCTCCAGGAAGGGCTTTCTCCGTAATGTTATGGCAGAATCCTTCCAGCATCCGAGCCCCGGTCCAAGGTCATACCCCCTCCCCCAGACTAAGGGGTACCCAGAAGGCCATCGACAGTCTCTACAGCACTATATCTCCATCTTCTACCCGCTTGCCCCTGCTGGCATGGCTCATGCCTATTTATGAAGTAAACCTGCCCCCTGCCAGCCCTTTACTGGGGATTGGCTGAGGCCCTCACAGATATTCCAAACAGCTCCTCCTAACCTCCACCTAATAGCTCTAGAAATTTCTACAACTTTCTAGGCCAGGGGGAGGCACCAAAGGAGCTGTCAGGGCGAGTCATCCAGCCCTAACTTACTGAGTCCTGACCCAGATTCACAGCTCAGGCTTAGCCGTGAACCAAACTAAATTTTCCTACACTAACAGACCTACACTACAAACTAGCACACACTAGAGGGTACTACATTAGTGTATTTAAATCTGCTAGTACCTCTAACACTCTCCTCTCCCCAGACTGACAGTGCTGCTGTTCAAAGGTGTCTCTGTTGCTCCTTCATCCAGAGTGCAGGCACCCTAATACAGGAGGGTTGTTACTGGCCAGATTACCAGGTGAAAACAGAGGGAAAAAAAGCCTAAATAAGAAAACTAATGCAGCCACCACATATTAATAGTAAGCTGCAATTTAGTACGTTTTTGGTTTTGGGTTAAATACCGCTTTAAAGTATAACTGCACCATTAGTGCAGCTACACTTACAATACATTGTAGTCTTCCCTGCCACCAGCAACCCCTCTAATGGCTTGTACATACTATAAGAAAATCATTTTCGTCCAAAGAATTTTCGTATGATTCGATTTTCATATAGTGTGTACACAACTTTCGACAGCCGATTCCGACTTTACGTAAGAAAATTCCCGAAGGGACAACATTTTTCTCGTACGGGAACAGAATGAAAGATTTTCGTTTAATGTGTACTGTTTTTGTACTATTTTCGTACAAGAAAAATCAGAAAAGAGAGACTGTGCATGATCAGAAACAACAAAAAAAAGCCTTTGTCGTACGAGAATTTTTGTACGAATTTTCATTCATCGGTTCCGATTTGCTGTGATTGTTCACCCAATTTTTTTATAGTTTGTACCCCACTTAAGTCTTCAACTCCCCTGTCCCTGATCCAGTGAGATATCACTAACTAGGTCTTGCAACTGCTTGTTATAATGTTTCCAGCCTGGTCTGCTCATGCGCTTGGCTCTCCTGTTCATTCCTATAGGTATAGGGCCTTCTACACTTGTCGTTTGCTGATAGTAAAAACATGCCCCCCCCAACTACAATCCATAAGCTGCAAAGGCAGGTAGACAGGTGTATACACCAGGTGCTGAAGATGTATAGACAAATGCATACCATGCAAGTGAATAGTGCCACAATGCAATAGCCCTGCAAAAAATCCTATTCAGGTGAATTATATCGATTTCAAGCATTTCAGTAGAATATATTGCAAATTCTTCCGGCTGGAAGAAATTTATGAGCACCTTAAAAAAAGGCCTGGATTCTTTTCTACATGCACATAATATAACTGGGTACTAACATTTATAGGTAAAGTTGATCCAGGGTGAATCTGATTGCCTCTCGGGGGATCAGGAATGATTTCCCAACTGCTGGAAAATATTGGATCATGCTTTGCTGGGGTTTTTTGCCTTCCTCTGGATCAACTATGAGTATAGGATTGTATGTTGTTTTTTAAAGATATTTTTCCCCTTTATTGGTTGAACTAGATGGACTTGTGTTTTTTTTTAAACCAGATGTAAACATACCATGGCTGTGCAGCGGGGGGTTGCGGGGGCTAGGATCATTGGAAGAGAGTACACTGAATTCTCAGCATAGCTAGAGACACTGACACTGGTGTGTTCTCCTGCTTAGTGTGGTCAGTTTTTGATAGGAAAGCAGAGGGACTGGCAGGAACACCAGGGATTTCACACAAAGGAAGCAATAAAAAGAGAACAGGACACTTTCTCATGAAATGTTGCGGTAATAAATGATTTATAGCGGATGTAAACCCTCTCCTATAGTCAGTGAAGTGAACAGCCTCAGATGATACACAGAGAATAAACAAATACTCCTGCATATGTTTTACATGTATATCTGCTGTCTCCCTCTTTCTATAGTCTTTGAAAAGTGCACATCATGTTACAAATCTTTTTTCCTGTTTCAGCAGTGGGAGTGTAGTCTTGTCATACACTGTGTGAGAGCTGATTGGAGGAAAGGCACCACATAGGCAGAGAAACAAAGAAACTTGCAGAGCTGTACGGTGCATAGACAAGCTCTCTGCTTACTTGTCTCTAAGTTCCCTCCTCGACACAAACTTCCAGCTGCTTTTATCTCCTGCATCTGAGAACTTGTCAGAAGTTATCATGATGAAAACAGGAACAGAGCAGCAGAAAGACACAGGGCTCAGAGGTTTGGTGATGGTAAACACCACAGGTTCAATTATATGTGATCAGGTCAGATTTTATGAATGGGGTTTCCAACCACTTTAACCTTATGTTCACCACCTAAGCAACATCAGTGTCACTGGGGGCCCATCCCAAATTTATGCGCCCAGCCCCTAATCTACATGCAGGGCGCTGGGCTCATGGACTAAAATGTTTTTTTTTGTTGAAGCACGTGATTACAGCCTGAGGCTCTAATTGCACCCTGAGCCTACCCAGTTGTGTGACATTAGTGAATTAATATTCGCTAATGTCTTCCTGCTTCTCGTTCCGGGCAATCAGGAAGCGGGTCCTGAGACCCGATTGGCCAGGGAATCTTAGGACTCCCGGCCAATCGGGTAGCAGGACCCACTTCCTGTTTGGCCGGGAGGAGAAGCAACGCCTGTTTGGCCGGCTATTACCTCGGCATGCTTGAGCAAGGAGTAGCATCGGACTCCTAAGATAAGGCCACTGATCACCGCCGTCTGTATCCCGCGGGAGGGCACTGATCACTTCCATCCGTCTCCCACGCGGGGGGCACTGATCACCGCCGTTTGTCTCCCACGGGGGGCACTGATCACTGCCGTCCGTCTCCCACAGGGGGGCTCTAATTGCACCCTGAGCCCACCCAGTTGTGTGACATTAGTGAATTAATTTTCGCTAATGTCTTCCTGCTTCTCCTTCCGGCCAATCAGGAAATGGGTCCTGAGACCCGATTGGCCAGGGAATCGTAGGACTCCCGGCCAATCGAGTCCCAGGACCCACTTCCTGTTCGGCCAGGAGGAGAAACAACACCTGTTTGGCCGGCTATTCCCTCAGCATGCTTGAGCGAGGAGTAGCATCGGCCTCCTAAGGTAAGGCCACTGATCACCGCCATCTGTCTCCCGCGGGGGGCACTGGTCACCGCTGTCCGTCTTCCACGCGGGGGGGCACTGATCACCGCCGTCCGTCTCTCGCGTGGGGGGGCAGGTTTGTTTGCCGCCCCCCCCAAAATATCAGCCACCTCTAACCAGTGTTGTAATAAGAAAAGAAAAAAAAAAACAGTATCCCTTTAAATGTGCAATAGCCTTATGCTAGGTTCACACCTATGCCTTTTTCTTGAACAGGCTCGTCTGGCATGCGGAAGACCTATAGAAATAAGAATGGTTCTAATGATTCTAATGTCTGTATGCACTTTTAGGTATTGGTGGATAATTTACTAAAACCCAGTAATTTTTGTTTTATATCATTTCTAATTTTATGTGTACTCATTATACAGACTGTGGAATTGCCTGTAAGTTCCGGATTCACGGCTGTGGCTAAACTGACAGCGTAATACTTTGTTGTTGTTGATTTTAGTTCTTTCAAACTGTTTCATTTTAATTAAAGAATATGGTCTCGATCGCCCCACCTGGACTGACATCATTCCATCTCTGAGCCAATACCTATCGTTACTAGTGTATGTTTGGCAGCTGCTGAATTTACATCCCCGGTCTGGAATGTTTTTTTCCAGCAATTGCATCCGGCACTGGGAATCGTTCCAAGCCCTCATTAAACGTAGCTTTAATGGTCTCTGGTCTGGATCTTTTGTTAGTTTTCTAGCTATCGTGGAAAGCTAGTGGCTATTATAAGATCTTGCTACTGATATTTTCTAAGGACCCTGATATTCTATAGACAGTCACTTCTAGAAAAATATAAAATGCTGGCAATAACCATATCTTAAATGTTAATGAATGAGTTATATTAAAGATGGACGTGAAGGGGTTGATTTACTAATACTGAAGAGTGCAAAATCTGGTGCAGCTCTGCATGGTGGCCAATCAGCTTCTAACTTCAGCTTGCTCAATTAAGCTTTGACAAAAAAAAAAAAAAAAAAACTGAAAGCTGATTGGTTTCTATGCAGATCTGCACCAGATTTTGCACTCTCCAGTTTTAGTAAATCAACCCAAAAGTGTGCAGGCAGGTCACAGGTGCAATTTGTCCTGCCATCTGTAGGTGGCACTTTTTTGCTGGTCGAGGATGAGAGGAACTTAGTTCCTCTGAAGCCTCCATAGGTGTCATGAGGGAAGCAGTTGTGCGAATGGACACTGCAACACTGGATGTCCTCTGTGGCCATCTTTAGTGAAGTCAATGCTAATAAATAGCACTGTCCCACTGCAGTTGGTGTGCATTTGTGAAGTGGATAGAGTAGGGACAGGATTCCCACTAGTTAGGGACAGTGTATGTAGCACTAGGGAGAGGTTCCTGTCAAGGAAGGGCAGAACAGGTATACCACAACTGGCTCTGCTATTTGGGGACTCCAGACCTGGGACAAAGATCTTTCTATTGGTCTGCTACGAGTGTCTGCGCCGCTGCTCTGTCTATCAGCCACCCGCTTCATTTAGATGCTGCTTCAGTATTTAGCAGTATTAACTACTTATCTCAGATCGGGGATAAAGAATCAATAACAGCGGCCCTTTACCACATTTTCAGCTATGTCCAATCACAGCTGATCACAATGTAAACACACTTGCCGGTTATCAGCATTCCTTTCCTCTTTTCATCTTCATGTCACAGCACGAGGAAATGAGAAAGCCGGTAACTGGCTAATGTGAAAAGGGGGCATCTACACTGATAACCAGGGCATTGATCATCAGTGTCCTGATAATCAATGCAGCCCCCACAGTGCCCATCAGTGCTGGCTATCAGTGCCAACCAGTGCCCATCAGTGCTGTCAATCAATGCCCATCAGTGCCTCCTCATCAGTACCCAGCAGTGTCACCTCATCAATGCCCATCAGTGCAGCCTATCAGAGCCCATCAGTACAGTCTATCAGAGCCTATCAGTGCTGCCTATTACTGCCCACCAATGCCACCTCATCAGTGCCCATAAGTGCAGCCTATCAGTGTCTGTCAGTGCTGCCTCATCAGCGCACATCAGTGAAGGAGAAAATATACCAGAAACTAAATGTAGCGCCCTCTATGCTAGGTAGGTGATAGAGTGAGATTTTTGCTAGGTGAAGCAAATTTAGTGCAGGCCTGATTGTTTTGATTCTGGGCTGGGAGTGGCTCAGGTAGGACTAGGCGATTCACAGATGGTGTTATCAGAACCTCCCATTTATTTCCAGAAGCTTCTGGTGTTCTGGGAAGAGAGATGGGAAGGGTTGTAGCCATTTGGAGTGTTCTACGGAGCCCTGACCAATCCCCAATCTGGATTGGCAGGGGGCAGGCCTCCTTAAATACCCAGGGTCAGCGCAATCCGGGAGGAGATGTTCGGGTAGAAGTCTGGAGATGGAGTTGTGTGGGCTGTCATGGCCTATTGAAAGCTCTCAGTCTGGGGGGGGGGGGGGGGTTGGTGACCCCAGGCCTGGAGTACTCAGGTGCAGCCAGGAGGAGTGAGATCTTGGTGGCAGGCACAAGGCAGAGTGGAAAGGACCATGGGAGAGAGCACTATTTGGGAGAGATCTTCAGTGTAGAACTACAAGTGTCAGGAGTCGGTGAGCAACATACCCTAGTCTGGGAAGGATGCAGAAGCCACTTTGGGATTTCTATGTTGCTGTGGTAGTGGAGAAGGCCATTGCAGCTGGAGGAGCTGGCAGGGCCTGGAAGAAGATGGGCTGGGAGTAGTAGTCCATCAAGCCAGCTAGCACACCATACTTTGCTACACTTTGGAGGCTATTAGCCTCTGCCTATAATGGGCGGTCCGGAGGCCCTGCTTCAACTACAGCATGCCTCACCATGTGCTAGCTAGGCCCAAAGATACCTTTGGAGGCCTGAAGAATATCATTTCAGGTCTCACCTGTGTTGAGCAAGTATTGCACAGGAGTGAGGAACAAGCACTTCCCGACAGGGCCAATTCTGACATTCCTCTCCTACATGTGAAAATCATTTTCTGCTAGAAAATGACTTAGAACCCTAAAATATTATATATTTTTTAAGCAGAGGCCCTAGAAAATCAAATGGTGGGTGTTGCAATGTTTTATGTGTCACACAGTATTTGTGCAGAGTTTATTTTAAACAGAAATTTTGGGGGAAAAAATACACTTTAATGATTTTTAGTAAATTTTAGACACAATATAATACCCATTTTTGGTAAAATATAAAAGATGATGTTACGCTGAGTAAATAGATACCTAACATGTCACGCTTTAGAATTACATATGCCACAAAATGCGTCCAGCAGTGATCACTACAGGTGATTGCTAGCTGTGCAGTGACCCACAAATAGCTGTGTCGGCCAGCAATCTTTTATCATAGTGAACAGGGCCGGTGGTCACACTGAGCCGCAGCAGGAATATCTGATTGCTGACGCTACTATTTGCACCAACCCTAATTGCCAGTGTGAATTTAGCCTTATAAGTATTTCCAAAGCTAGAGACGTGATACCGGTTTATTGTGTTTAGTAACATGCTTAATTGCTGCTAGCTGAAGGACAGAGGCATGCAGCTTTAATTTAGAATGAGGTAACAGCTTCTGATCAAGAATGTATTGAAGTTGTTGGGTCAATGTGGCAGCCAGGCAATTAGCATTTTCAAAAGGAGAGGCCAGAAAGGGCAACTTACAAGTACATGTATCCTGATTTTTTTGGTTCAAATTTGCATGGTAAAAATTTGCGGCCACCTACAGGTTTATTCAGTATTGATAGCTCATTGATTATGCATATTGATAATGTACTAATTCATAGCAACCATTTGTTTTTGAAGCTACTGCAGTCAGGTACATGAATAATAATATCTGATTGGCAGCTATGGGTTAATGCACTTTGCTATTGTCTTGCTAAACAATCCTGATCCTTTCTTATCCTATCAGTGATATCATCATTCACAGTTCAATGATTAGAATCAGTAGTTCTTTATTGAGCAGTGAGTGCTGAGTTAGTAAAATAATAATGCAACTGTACATGTCAAGCGAAAGGAGCATAGGTCAAAATAGCTAATGTAAATGCCACTTTTCCAGTGTTGAGCGGGCATGTAGTGTGCTGTTCCCACATGTTAATGGTGCCTGTCTGCTGACTCATCCATTCTGGCAGCTATTTCCTTCACTAAAACCCACACACAGATTTTCCCATTTTTAAATCAAGCATTTTTTTTCTAATAAAAAACAGCTTTTGGATATGCTTGGTAGGTGACTAAATCTGAGCAAATAATAAAGGGTAAAAAATACACATATAATGCTAACTGCATGGAGTTTGTTTTCCCCGTGCTTGTGTGGGCTTCCTCCAGGTCCTGCAATTTCCTTCTACACCCCAAAAACATACTGGTAGGCATAGGCGTGCGCAGCCCATTGCATTAGGGTGTGCACACCAAAACCTGAACACACATGCATGTGAAAAAAACAAAAACAAAACAAAAACAATATATATATACAGTATCTCACAAAAGTGAGTACACCCCTCACATTTTTGTAAATATTATATTATATCTTTTCATGTAACAACACTGAAGAAATTACACTTTGCTGCAATGTAAAATAGTGAGTGTACAACTTGTATAACAATGTAAATTTGCTATCCCTTTAACACACAGCCATTAATGTCTAAACCGCTGGAAACAAAAGTGAGTACACCCCTAAGTGAAAATGCCCAAATTGGGCCCAATTAGCCATTTTTCCCTCCCTGGTGTCATGTGACTCGTTAGTGTTACACGGTCTCAGGTGTGAATGGGAAGCAGGTGTGTTAAATTTGGTGTTATCGTTATCACTCTCATTCTGGTCACTCAACATGGCACCTCATGGCAAAGAACTCTCTGAGGATCTGAGAAAGAAAGAATTGTTGCTCTACATAAAGATGGACTAGGCCAGGAGTCTCCAAACTTTTCAAACAAAGGGCCAGTTTACCATCCTTCAGGCTTTGGGGGGTGGGGGGGTGGGGGGGGATTGTGACCAAAGGGGAAAGAAAATGTCCTGTGTCCAGAATCAGTGAAAATAAACATGACTTCAGGGTCAGTAGGAGGTTGAGCAGTGCCCCACCATTGGTATCAGTGGGAGGAATGGTGCCCCACCATTGGTATCGGTGGGAGGAATGGTGCAACATCATTGGTATCAGTGGGAGGAATGGTGCCCCATCATTGGTATCATTGGGAAGAATAGTGCCCCAAAAAAGAAGGAGATTAAGATAGCTCCCCCGTTGGGGTCTAATATACAATAGTTGACCTGGGGAATAGTGATACCTATTCACCCCGCTTGGCCACTCATCCAATGACAGGATGGGGTCCCTAAGGCAAAGAGTTAATGCACCAAAACTTGTGTAAACACAAAAAGAGCCTGTTGATGGGACACACAGGGCATAGAAATATAAAGTTTATTGGTCAAAAAACATATATATTGTAGAAAAGGAATAAAAACAGCCATTTACCATTGATACAGAATAAAAATGACAACGTTGTCAACTATAAAGGGACAGCAGCAGCCGGCTACATTCACCATACCACCACACACACTGCTCACACAGCCAACCATGGAATTGAAATAGTTCTAGAATGGTGGCATCATGAACCACCATAGGGGGTACACCCTAATTGAATAAGGTAATGCAGAGGTCTCAAGTCCCGCTAGGTAGACTCCCAGTAAAAATGTGACCTCACATGGGGCATAAAGTTCAGCAAGTGCCGCAATGACAAAGTAGATACTAGTGCTCCCGCAGTAGAAGTGTACACACCAAGTCATATAGGATCACATATCATTTGACTCCCGTTCTTGGGATCGACACAAAAAGACCGTTGTGGGTGCTACAAGCTATGGGTCACCAACAGATAAGCTCACCGCTCTTCACCGACAGCATCGGCATCGTTCTGTATGGAGGCGGTCAGGCTCGGTCGTGGTCCCGGCTGAAAACAGCAGTGTCTCGTCTTGCGGTCGTGTCTCCAAATCCGGATCTTACACTGTGGGAGTGTAGGTAGGGGGTCACATGACCAGTCCCAAAAACTCGCGGTCACATGGAGGTGGCCGGCTGGAGCGTCACTGAAAGACAGAATGACTTAAACGCTGATGCGTTTCGTCCACCTATCGTGGACTTTCTCAAAGCAAGGGTGGGACTGAAGGAGGGGTGGTATTTATACAGCACATATAATTAGATATGTAGTTTCATGTGTTAGCCACAAGATGTCTCCAACATTCACTCACCCATACGATCATTCACAAATGCCCAGAGAAAATATAAACTTAATCAGCATAAGACAGATACAGTCCAAGGGCAACCGAGGCGAGCAGATTGATCAGTGTTCGTCCTGGCAAGGGACAAACAAACCCAGCTTGTCTAAATTCACCTTACCAGTGGAGACAAAAATCAGAGGATACAAAAAGCAGATATTAAATTAATTATTGCCCAATCCCGGAAAGAAGAGTGGGAGGAGGGGAAGGGGGAGGGGGGGGGGAAGGGGGGAGGGGAGAAGGAGAGAGGGGAGAAGGAGAGAGAGAGAGAACGGGAGGAAGAAAGGACAAAGGATGAGAGATTTCTATTCGTAATTGTTCATCACCACTCAGGACCTGAATCTACCATATGGGTATATAACTAGCAAATATTGACAATCGAGGTCCATACTTCAATCAGCCAAGTTAGAGGTTTACTTAAGTTACATCACCTAGGAATGAGCTTAGCCGCCCCCGGGTGAGCTAGGATGGTAACATTAGTTTTCCAAAAACACGGAGAGATTGAATTCAGTATTGAGGCCCTTGGGTACCATCGAGTCCAGGAGAAAGATAAACATCTTCTCCTTTTGTATCAATACAGTATCAAAGTCACCCCTGCGTAGGGGAAGATCCAGAGCATAGATACCCTTCACCATTAACCCATTGGGTTTACCTCCATGAAATTGTTGGAAATCGTTAGCCAAGGGCCTCTCCTCATCTTTTTTCCCTCTGATGCTCGTCAGATGTTCACCAATCCTGACCTTTAGTGACCGTTTCGTCTTACCAACGTATGCTTTCCTACAAGGGCAAGTCAGCTGGTAAATTACCCTGGTAGTTGAGCAGTTTATAAATCTTTTGATTTTAAAGGGCCTGGTGCCATCAGCATTGGTGAAGGTATCGGTTTTATGCACGAACTGGCAGACATTACACCTTCCACAGGGATACATGCCCGGTTTCCTGGGGTGTTCCATCAGCCAGTTCGGAGAGGGGATTCTTTGATATTGAGAGTGTACTAAGAAAACGGAAAGGTTCTGTGCTCTTTTGGCTACCATTAAGGGGCGTGGGCCAACTATCTCCCGCAATGTGAAGGTTTTAGTCAGTATATGCCAGTGTTTGTTTAGAATCCTCCTGACTTCATTCCATTGTGCTCCATATTTGGTGATAATTCGTGTTAGAGAAATGGTAGCCTCAGATTGTGTCCCCCCAGTGGGTGTCAAGGAGGAGGCTTGGACTAAATCCCGAAGGTTACTGGCTGTTGCCCTCTGTTTAGCTCTCCTAAGGTTGTTGTGAGAGTAACCTCTCTCTCTGAATCGGGTATACACTTCTTTGGCTTCATGCTCAAATTGCACATCCGTAGAACAGTTCCTTCAGGATTTCAGGAACTGGCCCACTGTTATACCCTTTATCAGGGACTGAGGATGGCAACTGCTGGCCAAAAGAAGGGTATTCGCCGCAGTGGGTTTACGAAATGTATGTGTAAGAATAGTGTCCCCTTGCAAACTGATAGTTAGATCCAGAAAGGGGAGGGTCTGTGGGTCAGCTAGGTAGGTCAGATGAATGTTTCGGTCGTTTTGGTTAAGTTCTCCAAGGAAGTCATGTAGCTCCGCCACAGAGCCCCTCCACAGCATCAAAATATCATCTATGTACCTGACCCACAACATACTGTGGGCCAGGTACATAGACGAGCTGTACACCACCTGCTCCTCCCACAGGCCAAGGTGCAGGCAGGCGTACGTGGGTGCCCACGGGGCACCCATGGAAGTTCCACGTACCTGTTGATAAGATACATCCAAAAACTGGAAACAGTTGTTATTCAACATAAACTCAAGGAGATCAACAATGAACTCATTATGTGCTCCCAGGTTAGGATGCTTATTTTCCAAAAAGTACATAACTGTCCGAAGACCCCACTGGTGGGGAATAAATGTATATAAAGATTCAATGTCAATGCCCACCAGTAGGGTCCCCTCAGGAACGTGGACATCCATTATTCTAGACAACACCTGTCTTGTGTCCTGCACATAGGATGGCAGATCCTGAACCAGATCCTTGATCATAGCATCCACAAATCTCCCTACTCTCTCAAAGGGGCCCTTTATAGCAGAGACTATTGGCCTACCTGGAGGGTTGACCAGATTCTTGTGTAGTTTTGGAATTAGATAGAATGTTGTTATATTATACTCTTTAACTTTCAGGAAATCCTGTTCTTTTTTGGGGAGCAGGCCATCTTCTGCTGCTAAGGCTAGTCGTGAGTTGGAGCCCTGTGATCAAATCGGAAGTGACGAAACGCGTCAGAGGCGTGGCTACACGGCGGCCCGAGGAGATACACAACAAGCACACCAGGAGCTGGGACGCTTGGCGGGAGGGAGAGAGAGACGAGGATCAGCAAACGGTAGATGCTAATGGATCTTGTACAGTGTGATATTTTAAGATTTGATGTAAGCACATTTTGGTATTTGTATATAATAAATTGTTAAAAGAGATACACTATGAGGAATCTTTTTTCCATTTAATTACTCATACCGAGTGGCCCTGGAAGGAGAGGATCGCAGTTGTGAGAAGCTAGGCTGAGGCTGATTAATTAATAGGCGATCTTTATACAACTATCTGGTAAGCCTCCAGTGCGATCACCTGCATGTGGATTCTCTTAAATGGTGGTGGAAGTTGAATCAAAGAGTGTTTCATTGCACCTATGGAGGAGGAATAAGACTATGGACACTATTTTTTTGACACTTATAATTTTTTGACACCTACTTCTTATCTTTTATGATTGCATAACAAATGGACATTGGCACTTTATGCAGTTTGGAGTTGGCACTGACACTATATATTTTGCAGTTTGCACCGGCACTTTATTTATGAGTGTTTGCATGTTAACCTTTTGCACATGATTATTAATGATTTCATTCTAGCGCGGCTTTTTACTATGTTTTATATAGTGAATTTTGGTATTATTTATGAGTTTTAAAGCGGCAGCTAATTTTAATTTTATTTTATTTTATTTATTTATATATGTCTGTGGATATTCAATTGCAATTTACACTATTGAATTATAAACGCACACATACAGTGGCACTAAAGTGAGGTGGCACTGACCTAGCGCGGTGTTTAAATTAATTAACATAGTCGTGAGTTGAGCTGTGCGACAAGGGCAGGAAAAGGATTGCTCCGGAGTCTGCGATATGTGTTCGGATCTTTCAATTGACGAAACACTTCTTGTTCATATAACCGTGCAGACCACAGAACAATGTTGCCCCCCTTGTCGCTGCCTCGGATAACCACATTGGGAGCTTGTTGTAATTCTCTCAATGCTTTTCTTTCCTTCCTAGAGAGATTGTCTATACCTTTCCACTGCCAATTAATTCCACGCAAATCATTACGGACCAGGTCCAAAAAGGTTCTGATCCATTTGTGTCGAGATAATGGAGGCATCTTCTTGGACCGAATCCTAATTCCCGAGGATCTGAGTCTCTGCTCAGGTGGTTCTTCCTGCTCCGAGTCACTGGACTGATTCTCTTGCAGTAGAGAGACCAAAGATTCCAAGACCTCCCTTTCCTGATGATCCTGATAAGTAGTCCGTAATCCAACCGGATTAGAACGACCTTCCTGAGGAAAAGACTCAGATCCTTGTAAACATCAAACTCATTCATAGCAGCAGCCAGTGAAAAGGAGAGAAATATGGTGTTCATCTAAGGGGAAGTCTGATATGTTGACTATCTTCAGATCAGATTCAGACTCTACAGTGGATGGGAGTGTCAGTAATCCCATCGCATCTATTTCCGATTGTGCCTCGATCTGGTCTGTCTTTGTGGACCTTTGGCCTCGACTCTTTTTCCCCTTTCTGCGTCTGTTTCTTTTTTGTTTAGGGATTTTACCTGCCTCCCACTTTTTGAGAACCCGGTTCGTTTTCTGTCGTATGTCCCTGCGTTAAAAAATAAACTGATTTGTCAATTCGCTCAGTGGCCACACAAAATATTGACACGTTGGGCCTAATTTGGACATTCTCACTGAGAGGTGTACTCACTTTTGTTGCCAGCAGCTTAGACAATAATGAATGTATGTTGAGTTATTTTGAAGGGACCGCAAATTTACACTGTTATACAAGCTGTACACTCAATACTTTACATTTTAGCAAAGTGTCATTTCTTCAGTGTTGTCACATGAAAAGATATAATATATATAAAAAAAATGTGAGGGGTGTACTCACTTTTGTGAGTATATATATATATATATATATATACAGGGAGTGCAGAATTATTAGGCAAGTTGTATTTTTGAGGAATAATTTTATTATTGAACAACAACCATGTTCTCAATGATTCCAAAATATATATAATATAGAAAAGTACACTGTTGTGACTTCTTTACTGTGAAACGATTTTACATTTCATAACTCACATGTCGAACATATTGTCACATTTAAACGCCAGGGAAGTTTTATTGAGTTGTATGTAAGTAATAACAGATTCGACGACCGTTGTTTTCACTCATGTGGAGAGTCACTCTTACAGGTTTAATCCGGGTTGCACAGTTATAAAACACACCGGTGACTCGCTTAACTGTTTAGTCAAATAAAAAATTGCGTCCCTGTATGCTGTCTTTTGCTTGGCCCAAGAGTTTTTCACCCTCCGTCCATTTTAGGGATTTGTTTTT
>BLSH010131159.1:254413-269822 GCA_018402905.1 Glandirana rugosa | reverse complement strand
GGGGGGGCAGCGTCACAGGAGGTCAGCAGAGAGACAGGTGGGGGGCAGCATCACAGTAGGTGGGCAGAGGGACAGGGGGGGCAGCATCACAGGAGGTGGGCAGAGGGGACAGGTGGGGAGAAGCATCACAGGAGGAATGCAGAGGGACAGGTGGGGCAGCGTCACATGAGGTCGGCAAAGGGGCAGGGGGCATCATCACAGGTGGTCGGCAGAGGGACAGGTGGGGAGCAGCGTCACAGGAGGAGTGCAGAGGAACAGGTGGGGGTAGCGTCACAGGAGGTCAGCAGAGGAACAGGAGGGGGGGCAACGTCACAGGAGGTGGGTAGGACAGGTAGGTGGCGGAGAGACAGGAGGGGAGCAGAGGGACTGGTGGGTGGCAGAAAGACGGGGGGGCAGAGGGACAGGTGGGTGGCAGAGAGACAGGAGGGGGGTAGAGGGACTGGTGGGGGGCAGAGAGACACAAAGGAGGCAGAGGGACTGGTGGGTGGCAGAGAGACAGGAGGGAGGCAGAGGGACTGGTGGGTGGCAGAGAGACAGGAGGGGGGAGGTGGGACAGGACAGAGGAGAATCTCTCAAGCATCAGGTCATTAGGCAATGGTGGGTGGTGGGGCTCGTGCAGTCCCAGTTAGGGAGGTGAGCATGGGGGTGTAAAGAGGTGCTCATAGCCCAGCTGGCAGGCAAGCAGGGAGGAGAACGGTTGCTCAGTCTCAGACAGCAGCGGTGCGGTGGTGGCGGCAGGCGGGTGCTCCTGCTATTGAAGCCTGCGGCCTGCCTGTGCTGTTCCAGACTGCTCCACCCCCGCTTCGCCCCTCTCCGCTACTTAGCACTACTTCGGACCCCTGCTGGCTGCTGACTGTCTGTGATACTCCGGCTCCTCCTGAACAAACAGCCACTCAGTGGTGCAGTGGCGGCGGAGGGCAGGTGCTCCTGCTATTGAAGCCCATGGCCTGCCTGTGCTGTTCTGGACCACTCCACCCCCACTCTGATCCTCTCCGCTCCCAGGCACTACTTCGGACTCCTGCTGGCTGTGATCCTCCGGCTCCTCCCGAACTAGCGGTGCAGTTGCGGCCTGCCTGTGCTGTTCCGGGACCAGGAGAGCTGCTCCACCCCCCACTCTGCTCCACTCCTCAGCAGTACAAGCATGAGATGACAGTATGACACAGACACTGCATGCTAGAGGGAGGGAGCCTCGGGTCCTTGGGCAGTCCACCTCGGTTACCGCCCCTATTAAAGTGCCACCTGGGCCCCATGGTCCCACCGAGACCCATAGTAGGGCCGGACCTGCATCCAGTATCCAGAAATAATCCGTCTCAGACAAATTGCCTTCTAAGCTTATAGCAAAAGAGTTGGCCCACATGACTTCCATACAGGTATTCTTAAAGTGTCACTAAAGGCAAAACTTTTTTCCTCCATTTTGAATAGAGTAAGGGAGGGATTTAACCCCTGTCAGGTTTTTTTTTGCCATGTCCCAATGCTGAGCTTTCCCTTCATTTTTTTTCCCATAGCTAAAACAGGAAGCTAGATAAAATCCCTCCAAAGTAAGGGAATCCTGGGGTATCACCAAGGTCACTAGAACTAGTGTCCCCATTGGAAGACTTCCCCTCTATTCCTATTTTAGCGGTACCCCGAAGGAGCTGCTGATTTATTTGGCCCAGGCCTCCCTCTGATTATCCTGCAGCCAGTCACAACAAATTTCCACACTGTCAGGTGCACACACACAGTCCCGCTCGTTACTCCAATGACTAGTCTAGGGCATGAGTTTTGATGCTTTATTGTAGAACTTGGATAGGAGAAGGAAATTAATGGGATACTCCAAGTTAACTAACTCCAAGCAAGGACAACTTCTCCCTATTGCTATACAGCAGACTGTCAGTGGCACTACATAGCAGATTGATCTCAGTGATGCAGGTAGCGAACTGATCCCAGTGAAGCAAGTAGCAAGCTGATCTCAGTGAAACAAGTCCCTTTTTAAGCAGAAGAGGATAAGCCGGATGTTGTTTCTTCAAGACACTCATCAGTGTCTCCTTTCTATCTCTATGTAGCAGACTACCAACGGCACTTAATAGCAGGCTGAATTTAGTGAAACAAGTCCCTTTTTAAGCAGAAGAGGATAGGCCGGACTTTGTTTCTTCAAGACACTCGCCAGTGTCTCCTTTCTAGCTCACACACCCAGTTAGCTGACTATGAGAAGCAGGAGGGGGATTCTAGCAACTCAGTCTCAGGGATACCTTCACGGGTCTGTACTCACACCATGTCCCAGGACAGCCAGTAGCCTCCTTCCAACTTGCAAGCGACACTTTGCCACTGTGATACCAGACAGGATCCGAGGACGTCCCCCTCTGTCAGCATTAAAGGAACTTGGGGCTGTAGCTTTAGTGACTCCAGCTAGGCCTCGACCAGGCCCAGCATCCAACAGCCTCCTGGATAGGCCTCGGGCCTAGCAGCCAGGAGCTGACCACACACTTCCACCCCTGAGGTCTGGGTGGGCAGGAACTCCTTACCTTGAGCCCGTGTGCTCCTTTTTATATGGATGCAGTCACCCAAAATGCAGTGGGGCACCTCCTCTGGTAAATGGTCAGAACTGCATCCACATACACCTGCTGTCACTGGCTGGGATTTCCTCCCACTGTCCAATAGGAACCCAGACTACTGGACAGTGTAAAACTTTTCAGACCACACGAATCAGCACCAGAGCACACGGAGCAGACCTTACTCAAACCAAGGACAAGCAGACATCTAAATTTACCTACCAGCTCTCTTGTTAAGCAGAGAAAGCCAAAACTATATACACTCACTAACATCCAAACTAGGAGGGCGCTACACCCACCCCTCCCCCGCCAAAAATGATCCATGTCCTCATTGGCTCTGGGCAGCTGCCCCTACAAAAATCTACCAAAAGACTAAGTGGAGTATCCCATATTTTGGAAAGGGGGAAAAAGGGGAAATAACAAATGAACAGGGCCATGGGGCATACCCCATATGTGGCCAGTAGGTACAGATATCTTTCTTGTACAAAATATTTCACATTTTAGGTAGGACTCTACCACATGCACCTTGTTAGTGCACCCCCCGCCAAACATAGAAATGGTTGGGAGAGGGGGTAAATATAACCAATCCTACTAACTAACTATGCTATGTAGTAGTATAATCATATATACACAGTGCAAGGCCTGGAGATTCCCTGCAGTCCTGCAAAGAAAGGAGAACATACACAAGCAAGGTATTTATGCAAATCCTGAGTAACTATTGGTGGGAACACCCTCTCCTCAGAGGCGATCTCCCCACTGGCATGCATCTACCGCTAACACTCTCGTAGAGGAATCTTTAGGGATCCTACCCCCTAAGAGCAACTCTTGACACGTTGTCTCCTTATGTATCTGAAAAGATAAGACAAAGAACAGCCTACCATTCTACCTGACTAGGCATGTTTCAAAAAAGTAGTGTTTAAACTTTTAAGCAAGTAACACCATAATTCAAAAGTCCCCTTGAATACCTGAATTCTGAAGTTCTTTAAAACCTCTGCACTCAACTTGTAAAACAACTGATGGAGCTCGCAACAGAGGAAGTATTTCCTTCGGAACATCACTTGTAGAACAACTGAAGGAGCTTGCAACAGAGGAAGTGTTTCCTTTGGCACATTACTTGTAGGGATGTTGAGAAACTGCCCTCTTAGACTTGAAAGTGTCCATTTGAAGAAATCTTCGCAAAGTGTCCATAGTGAAGTAGGAAGCATGCACATACACCTGCTATCACTGGCTGGGTTTTCCTCCCACTGTCCAATAGGAACCCATACTACTGGACAGTGTAAAACTTTGCAGACCACATGAATCAGCACCAAAGCACACTGAGCAGAAATTACTCAAACCAAGGCTCTCTGACAAGCAGACAGCATCTAAATTTACCTACCTGCTCTCCTGTTAAGCAGAGAAGGCCAAAACTATATACACTCACGAACACCCAAACTAGGAGGGCGCTACACTATTCTGAAGTCAAACCAAAAACTTTCAGTTTCAATGATACTGGTCACCAGGACGAATAGAGAGGGTAAATCCTTCTCCACTCTATCCAAAAATGTAAAAAAAATTGCCTTAGTGACAATTTAAAGAGGAACTGCAATCAAGCACACTGTGTCCAAAAATATATACAGTGTAAACATTGTAAAGCTGAATTCGGTATTAGTGGTATTTTAAAGCTTACTTTTTCTGTGTTAAAATGCTTCCTTTTCATACCCCATGCTGCATGTGTAGGCAGCCACCTGTACTATGGGCAAACAAAGTCCTGGCCTCAGTGTTTTGGGAATAGTCCACCTCACCATGCAAGGGAAATCTCGAGCATGCAGGGTAAAACGGCCCCAGTCATTAATGCTCAGTAAGAGCCGCGCTTCCATTACAATGTTTTCAGTTTAATCTCTTGATGAATGCCCATGGACCTATGCAGTCTCCTCCTATCTCTGTCCTCATTCGACCCCCTCCAGCCCTGCTCGGCTCTCCTGTGACTTCCCACATCCTCCCTCCACTCCTCCACCCCCCCTCCCTTGCAAGTAAACTCTCACGAGAGTGAGAGAACAAGAATATCAAGAACAACAATGCCTCCTGACATTTCTATCCCAGGAGACAGTGCATCACTCGCCTAGGCGAATTACAAGACCAGAAAGAGGAAGTAAGAAATATAAGGTATTTATTGGCAGCAAATTAATGTTTTACTTCCCAAAGTTAAATAGCATGGGTATAAGATTTAATAGAAGGAAAGCTAAAAAAAAATGACTGAAGGTCCGCTTTAAAGTACTTTTGACAGATAAAGTAACATCTTTCACATCAATGGTAACCAAGCAATTCCGGTTGTTGAAAATGACTCCCCTATGCACATCATACACTCCATGCCAAAACTAGATTCTTAGAACAGTTAAATAGAACTGTTAAAGGCATGCTTAAAAAAGTGGTTGAGAAAAAATGGAAACTTGGACTTTTTGTTACCATACTTAAAGTGGTGGTAAAGGCACTACAACCACTTTAACCTACAGGTAAGCCTATGTTAAGGCTTACCTGTAGGTACCCTGCATACCTCCTAACCCTGCACGGTTCAGGAGATATGCAGTGTTCTGCATGTGCCAACGTCATTTCGGCACATGCGCAGTGAAGAAACGGCCTCCGTGCCGTTTCTCCACTGAGACCGCGCCGTGACTGGTGGCTCCCGTGCACATGCGCGGGAGTGACATCACGCGGCTCTGGCCAATCACAGCGCCGGAGTCCGCGGCACCCGGAAGGAAGAGACACAGGCATGGATGCGGCCTGGAGTGAGGACATCGCTGGATTCCTCTGCTGGTAAGTGGCACATAATGGACTAGTATGCGAAAATAACCCAAATCAGTGTATATTTAGTATGTACAAAAGGTATAATGTCCACAAACTATGAAATACACAGTGGATAAAATAAGTATTGAACACGTCACCATTTTTCTCAGTAAATATATTTATAAAGGTGACATAAAATTTTCACACGTCCTCAATACAGATTAATCACTCCAGTCTGAATAACCGGAACACAAACACTTATAGGAGGAACCAATAATAATAATGGTGGGTATAAAAATTCACATGGTGGCTCCCAAAAGCGTCCTATGTCTCCTACACTGTCGCACAGGGATATCTCCAATGCAAGTAAGAAATCAATCAATCAATGAGCACGATATGGTGGTGGCTTCCACACAATTACCTCAAGGGAAAGCAGTAGCAGTTTTGGATGGAGCAACAGGTTCATCTAAGCCTATTGAACGTACTTCAGGAAGACTTCCTAGATTGAATAGTTCCCATTTAGAGCCAAATACTTTTTTCCATCAATACTCCTGCACTACCCCCAAACGGATGGGGACCGATAGAAGCTTATGTGGTCTGACCCCAGGATTAAATATTGTTAATCTACAAGTTACTAATCCGCAACTTATCTAATGAAGAGAAGCAGGTTCTAAGTTTATACTTTTGCCCTGATCAAGCCATTGACAAATTTGAGCTAGTGAAAAATTTATATTTTTTTGCCTACAGATTAACTCTTAAATCCGTATATGATAAAGACAGAACTAAAAAAAGTAATCATACTGAAACTGATGAATTGAAGGCTATACAATGGCAGATTTTAGGTCTCCAAGAGACTTAACTCTACTATTAAACGTAAATTAAAAATCTACAAAAGATGGGCCACATGACTTGGAGAATGACCTTGAGGAGGAGGAAAACTTTGAGGAGGATGATTCTGACTCAAGTAAATATACAGGTACATCTAATCGTCTAAAAGAGGACTTAAGAAATACATTTAAATTAAAATCCATGAAATTTGCCTCCCTTCGGTCACCCCCTAACATATGGACATTTCTCACCCAAACAAATCAAGGGAATTGAGACTTTCAATCCAGATAGGATGGCTAATATGAATCTAACACTGTCATGGTGATGGATGTCCAGCAATATGATGACATGTGCAGGACATTACTAAGTAATAAAAATTGGTATAGGCAGATTTCTAATGTTTAAGTTGATACATTTTGAACTAACTTTTTGACTCTGGTTACATCTGCAGTTAATGAAGCAATAATTGATAAGGAGACATTTGAATCTTTGGAGGTCAAGCATCCATGCATGCTCACCTTCTATTCGTTTCCAGAAATACACAAAAGGATTCAAAATCCGCCTGGACGCCCAATAATATCGGGCATAGGGGCACAAACTGGAACATCTAGTAGATTTGTGGACTTGTTTCTTCTACTGCATGTGACATCACTGCCATCATATCTTAAAGATACACCTGACCTGCTCTGCATCTTAGAGGACATTGCTGTGCCCTAAGATGCTGATCTAGTAGCCATATATATATAGAGGCACTTTACTCTAGTATTCCACATGACCATGGAATAAACATAGTTGAATCCTTCTTAAAAGAAACTGATAGACCTTTTGCACCATATCCTACCTTCTAATGATTTCACATACTTGGTCTCCCACTCTCTCCAGGTGCAGGGGGTTGCGATGGGAACTTGATGTGCCCCATCGCATGCCAAGCTGTACCTGGGGGGTGGCAGCAACAGCTTTTTGCTAGTGAGGACTTATCTATGCAACTGTGCCATAATCTAACATGGCACAGGTACATCAATGATAACCTCATGACTTGGACTGGTCCTAGATCGCTTCTACACAAATTTTGGCATTCTCTGGAAAACAATAGCTTTAATTTGACTTTCACTCATACTATTGTTAGAGAAATTTCATTCTTCAAATGTCGAGGCAGTCATTCTCGACACCACGACCAAACAAGACAAGATATGGAAACCTTGGCTAGACCACTTTACCCCCTCAGATTTTGATGACTCCCTGCTCCGCCCCTAATCATGCCCGGACGACCCAATGTCTGTCACTAAACAATGACCCCCCTCACCTACGCGCTGGCCACTCTCCCCGGGATTCCCTTCTGCTCTTTTCCCATTCCCTCCTTTCTCCTCCCCCCAGTTACTTCCTTCCCCTACCCTATGTGTACTCTCCCCCTTTTCTATCTCCCTATTTTGCTGTCTTTTCCCCCTTTGGTACTTCTATTCCACTCTTAAGTCACCGGTACCTTGTGACCCTGCCTACCTTTATTCTTATACTGCGGAGTCTCTCCCCAGGCAGCGGCCCGCAGACCGCATTAGCAGACTGCTAGCCACACCGGTTCCCCAGCGTTGTCTCCATAGACCGAACTTTGTTGTGACCTCACCGGTGTTTACTGTTAAACTATGGGCTGTGCCTTGCATAATGTTAGTGCCTCCTCGACACTGACTACAGTGACTCCTCTCCTGCTTTGGGTTTAGGCAGTGGGTAGTGGCGACAATAGTGCTGCTTATAGGTATGTGTTCATTTCCTGCTTTCTAATAAAACATTTGAATAAGAAAATAAATGCTTAGTAGGTGGGGCGTGTTGTCTTTCCCCCACGACACAGTTTGTCCCCAGATGGGGTATCTAGGGGTGTGAGGCAATACTCCAGACCCTACCTCTAGAATCCGGGATAGCTTCCATTGCTCCCTTATGTTTATGTTTGTTCTATTGATTCATCATATATAACCTCACACACCTATTTATTGGCTTCTGCTGTATAGCGGATAATGTTCATTATGTATGTTCTTTTTGACAAATCTTAATAAAAATATTGAACGAGAAATTTCATTCTTGGGTATAAAAATCAAAATTGAGAGTGATGGCAGCTTATTTACAGTACTGTTACGTACCTGATCTGAGGCCGAAATGCTGAGAGAGGCTCCCTTTGTGGCTAAATGCAGTATACCCCTGGAATTGGGAACAGGAGGTATGGTGCGTAGAGAAGCAGGGGTCACCAGGGCTGCAGACAGACTTGAGCAGATGTTCACTAGAAGACTGTGTGGACTAGAACTCAGAGGTAGAAGAACTTCCAGCAGGCAGTAGTCTCTAGGAGAGGTTGTCCGTAAAGGCCCGGCAGGGGTACAGCAATTCCTGAAGTGGAGACAGGGAACCAGTGCAGCTGGGTCAGCATGGGCAGCAACAAAGGGCAAGACCGAAATCCAAGCTGGGTCAAACACGGAGGAACAAAGCAAGTAAGTCTATCATCCAGGCAGAGGAGCAAATGCAGGAGGCTGAGTAAGGCAGAGCCCAGGTAGCAAGCCAAGGGTCAAGTACAGGGGATCAAGCAGAGGCGTAGTCCGTGAGGCAAGCCGGAGGTCAAATACAGCGGAGAAGATCAGGAGCAAGGTTGAGGAGCAAGCCGGGTCACAACAGAGGTTCAAACAGGATACAGGACACAGGTTCAGGAACACTGGTGAGCTAAGATGATTCAGCGACTTGTGTGACACAGAGGCCGCCTTTTATAGGTCAGCAAACAGTCCCATTGGTTGCGCCGAATGCACGGATTGCACCGTCCCGAATGAACGTTCGTGCGCATGCGTAGATGCGTTCATCTTCCACGCATGCGTGCGGGAGCACGGCGATCGTGCCTGCTTCTCTGATAGTGCCCCCCCAAGGGGCAGCCTCCGGATGTCCATGCTGGCCATCTTTTCTGGGTGGTCATTGTAGAAAGCCTGAACTAATCGTGGAGCGTGTACATTACTAGAAGGTTCCTATGAATTATCTTCTGGGGGGTACCCCTTCCACTTAATGATGTATTGTATTTGTCTGCCCCTTCTCCTGCAATCCAGAATTGCTTCAATCTCAAATTCAGGTTCACCTTCCACCATAACTGGTGGCGGCGGCAGTTGTTCCCTCCCTGGGAATGGACTTGGAACTGCGGGTTTAAGAAGAGATACATGGAAGACTGGATGAATTTTGTAAGCGCTAGGTAATGCCAGTTCAAATGCTACCGGGTTAATCATCCTCTTGATCTCAAAAGGCCCGATAAATCTTGGTCCCAATTTTCTGGACCGGCAAGTGAGCCTGAGATTCATGGCTGATAACCATACTTTGTCTCCTATCTTGAACATAGGGTTCTCTCTTCTCCCCTTGTCATAGTATTTCTTGTACTGGTCCTGGGCCTGCTGCAAGGCCTCCCGAAGCTTTTGGTAATTAGACTGGATACATTTCAGCCGATCTTGAACTGCAGGAACTGTTGTCTCTGGTAACATGTTGGTTAAAAAGGTAGGATGATAGCCATAGTTAGCCCAGAAAGGAGACTGATTTGTGGCGGTGTGTATGGAATTATTGTAAGCAAATTCCGCACACGGAAGCAGCGAGACCCAGTTATCTTGGGAACATGTACAGAAACAACGTAGATATTGTTCTAAAGTTTGATTGGTCCTTTCTGTTTGCCCGTTGCTTTGTGGGTGGTAAGTGAAAAAAAGGCAAACCTCAATGGGCAGGGATCTGCACAAGTCCTTCCAGAATCTAGAGGTGAACTGGGACCCTCTGTCAGATACTGTGTTATTGGGTTATCCGTGCAGTCTGAACACCTCCTTTATGAATGTATTGGCGGTCTCTGTAGAAGAGGGTGTTCCTTTCATCGGCAAAAAGTATGCCATTTTAGAGAGACGATCCACTACAACCAGGATGGCAGTGAATCCTTCTGAAGGGGGCAGGTCAAGAATGAGGTCCATGGAGATCTTCTTCCACGGTTGTTCAGGGACCAGCAAACCTCATGACTTGGCGTTGGGCCCCTAATTCCGCTGACAAATAGAAAATGAATTAACATAGTCCTTGCAGTCTTGCCTCCAGCTGGGCCACCAGAAGGAACGTTGGATCAGTTAAGCGGTCTTTTGTGTGCCGAAGTGACCTGCGAGTTTGTGATCATGAAGGGTCTTTAGAATCTGCAACCTTACTTGTTGGGGAACAAAGATTTTATTCTGGAACCACAGCCTCAAGGTAGAGGTGTCCGCACACTGGCTGGAGGCTTGTCTGATTGCAGTCTTAAGATCAGGCTGTATGAGCAAGAAATGTTGTGCAGACAGGATGGTTTCGGGTTCGGTGATGTCAGGGGTCTCTGGAAACATATGGGATAAAGCGTCGGCTTTGCCGTTCTTGGAGCCTGGACGATTTGATAGGTGGAAATTGAACCTGGAGAAAAATAACGCCCATCGAGCCTGGCGGGGTCAGAGACGTTTTGCAGTCCTGAGGTACTCCAGGTTCTTGTGATCTGTAAAAATCATGATGGGATGAGCAGCACCCTCCAATAAGTGTCTCCACTCTTCCAGGGCAAATTTAATAGCCAATAATTCTCGATCACCCACATCATAATTCCTCTCAGGAGGGGTCATTTTCTGAGAGGCGAAAGCCACAGGGTGGAGAAGAGCTTTTGGTCCTTGACGATGGGAAAGAATGGCTCCTGTTGCTACTTCTGATGCATCAACTTCCAAAACGTATGGTAGTGCAGGGTCTGGATGCTGCAGTACTGGTGCTGAGGTGAACCGACTTGAGTTTATCAAAGGCAATCTGGGCTTCTGGGGTCCACTGAAACCGGCCCTGTTTATGTGTGAGCTGCGTGATGGGTGCAATGATCGCAGAAAATCCCTTCACAAACCTGCGGTAGAAGTTGGAAAAGCCAATGAAACATTGGACCCCCTTTTTATCCGATGGTGCTGGCCAATCCAGAATAGCTTTTACCTTCTGGGGATCCATTGCGATTCCTTCCATAGAGATGACAAAACCTAGGAACAGGATAGTGTTTTTTTCAAAGTCACATTTCTCTGCTTTACCATAGAGTCCATGTTTCCGGAGGGCTGCAAGTACTTTCTTTACATGTGTACGATGCAATTCCAAGGTGGCCAAGAACATAAGAATATTGTCGAGATAGACTATAACGAAATTGTCCAGAAACTCTCTGAAAATGTAATTGACCAAATGACGGAACGTGACCGGGACGTTGCATAGTCCAAATGGCATGACCAGATAGTCATAATGTCCAAAACGTGTTCTGAAAGCGGTCTTCCATTCGTCTCCCTCGTGGATATGAATGAGGTTATATGCGCCCTGGAGATCAAGCTTAGTTAAGATCTGTGCTGTGTGGAATCTTTGAAAGAGTTCAGGGATGAGAGGAAGCGGGTAACGATTCTTGATAGCGATTTTGTTGAGTCATACGCATGGTCTTAGGGTCCCGTCTTTCTTCCCTACAAAAATGATTCTGGCTCCAGCAGGGGAGGAAGAAGGCTGGATGAACCCTTTTTCAAAGTTTTTAATCAATGTATTCCCGTATGGCTTCCAACTCGACTTCGGACAGTGGGAAGATCCGTCCGAAGGGAATCTCAGCCCTGGGCAAAAGTTCAATTGGACAATCGTATGGTCTGTGAGGAGGCAGATGATCAGCTCCTTCCTTATCAAATACATCCATAAATTTGTGGTAAGTGGAGGGAACCTCTGGATGTAAACTGGATGGAGGCTGGAGAGAGACAGGTAGCAGGTTTGCTGGTGGCCGGGATGAAGCAGTGCTGTGAACTGTAGTCAGAAGAAAAGTCCAATTCTTTCTTAATCCAGTTTATTTGCGGATTGTGGGCTTGCAACCATGAGAGTCCAAGGATGATAGGGAACATAGGTGAACAGATGATGTCAAAGCAGAAGAACTCCTGATGGCCTGAGTCTGTACTGGTAAAGATGGGTTTGGTTTCTTGAGTGACGGGTCCTGAGCAAGGTAAAAAGCCGTTAGCCAGGTGTACTTGTAAAGTATGCTTCTTGTTTTGAAGGGGCACACATAGTCTCTTGGCCAAAGCAGAGTCCAGAAAGCAACTGCATGCCCCTGAGTCCACAATTGTCAGACTCCGAATCTCCTCTTCTGCCACCCGTAGAGAGACAGGGAGGACAACGTGTGTCACCGAGGGACCAGCAACCTGAAAGTTCATAACATGTGGGGGTCCTGGCTTACTGGGCCTGACAGGGCACTTGTAGAGGTAATGACCTGCTTCCCCACAGTACAGGTACAGGTTGGACTGTCTCTGTCGTTGTCTTTCCTACAGAGTGAGAGGGGACTGGACCAGTCCTAGTTGCATTGGTTCCCTCTCAGGCATGGTGGCAGGAGCCTGGCCGGGGGATGATATACGGAGCGATGGAACCCGAGGCAACCTCTGAGTGGATGGAGCGGTTTGGTAACACTCAGACCTCCATTCCCTCAGGCGTCGATCCAGCGTGATGGTTAACTGGATCAAGCCTTCTAGGGTAGCAGGGGTCTCTACTCGGGCTAGTTCATCTTTGAGAGTCTCTGAGAGCCCCTGGCGGTACTGGTAACGGAGTGCAGCCTCATTCCATCCGGTGTCGGCGGACCATTTCTAGATGGTATAGTCCTCTACCGGTCGTCTCCCCTGGAACAGGTTATGCAGGATTGATTCTGCGGTGGTGGTACGTTGGGGATCATCGTACAGCTGTGCCATTGCTTCAAGGAAAGAGTCCACAGAATTTAGTATGGGGCTTCTTTGCTCAAGCAGGTGGTGAGCCCAAGCCTGGGGTTCATCAGAAAGCAGAGATATAATAAATTCCACTTTAACAGTTTCTGACGAAAAGGTTCTGGGCTGAAGGGCCAGGTATAGCTGACAGACATTCTCAAATGACTTGAATTTCCTTCGGTCCCCAAGGAAGCGTTCAGGTGTGGGGACACTGGGTTCTGGAGCTGGCAACATCACAGTGGGGCCCGGGCTGGAAGGCTCTTGAGGTGCGATGGCTGTAGCTGAGCTGGTAGAGGGTGCTTCTGCATCAACAGGAACAAAGGACACAGCAGAATGTTGTAGGCGACCCTCTAACTGGAAATAGTCCTCCTGTAGCTTCTGGAATGCCTGAGTAAGAGAGGTGACCTGTTGGCAAAGTGCTTCGATGGGGGAGCCATCCCTGTCGGCTTCTGACATGGCTGGATTGTACTGTCACGTACCTGATCGGAGGCCGAAATGCTGAGAGAGGCTCCCCTTGTGGCTAAACGCAGTATACCCCTGAAATTGAGAACAGGATGTATGGTGCATAGAGAAGCACAGGTCGCCAGGGCTGCAGACAGACTTGAGCAGATGTTCACTAGAAGACCGTGTGGACTGGAACTCAGAGGTAGCAGAACTTCCAGCAGGTAGTAGTCTCTAGGAGAGGCTGTCTGTAAAGGCCCGGCAGGGGTACAGCAACTCCGGAAGTGGAAACAGGGAAACGGAACCAGTGCAGCTGGGTCAGCATGGGCAGCAACAAAGGGCAAGTCCGAAATCCAAGACGGAGGAACATAGTAAGTAATGCCCCGTACACACGGGACGACGATCGCACGTACGACCGTGTTGAATCGTATGTTGGCTGTTGTTTGCAGCATACTGACTGCACTACACGATCGTATTGCCGGGGAAAGAACGTTCAGGTGCATGTAATTAACATCCAGCCATTCCTGACTTTGGGCATGCGTGTTTTTGCACAATACAACTTTGTTGTACCAACTGCTCTGTACACACGATACAACGGTCGTATGCGAGCTTGTTGGTACGACAAAGTTTTCTAGTTTGCTCATACAACTCCCTTGTACGACCATCGTATGTTCGACTGTTCAAATCGCGCATACGAACGATCGATATCGCATACAACGGTTGTGAGTACGACCTGTTGTATGCGATTGTTGAACCGTGTGTACGGGGCTTTAGTCTATCATCCAGGCAGAGGAGCAAATGCAGGAGGCTGAGTAAGGCAATGTCCAGGTAGCAAGCCAAGGGTCAAGTACAGGGGATCAGGTCAAATACAACGGAGAAGATCAGGAGCAAGCCGGGTCACAACAGAGGTTCAAACAGGATACAGGACACAGGTTCAGGAACACTGGTGAGCTGAGACGATCCAACGACTTGTGTGACACAGAGGCCACCTTTTATAGGTCAGTAAACAGTCTCATTGGTTGCGCCGAACACGCGAATTGCGCCATCCTGAACGAACGTTCCTGCATATGTGTAGATGCTTTCGTCTCCCTCGCATGCATGTGGGAGCGCGGCGATCGTGCCTGCTTCTCTGATATCTACATCACTATTTAGAAAGGAAACCACTGGAAATACATTACTCCAAGCTAATAGCTCACACCCATGGCCCTTAATTAAAAGTATACCATATGGGCAGTACTTACAAATTTGAAGAAATTGCTCTGATAATGTGGCCAGGCTGTGGAAAATTCTCACACATTTAATATCGCCATACTCAGGAGTAGCAGAATGCATTTTAGGGTGTAATTCTTGTACATGCTATGTATTAGAAATATATTATAAATTGACATCTTTGTGTAAAAAAAAAAAAAAAATAAGTTTTAATTTTCTTTCCACATTTTCCAAAAACTTGTGGAAAAAAATGACATGTTCAAAAGACTCATTATGCCTTATAGAATATACATTGGGGTGTTTGCTTTTCAAAATAGGGTAATTCAAAAATGTGATAGGTAGTCAGGGAACTAAATGTGCAATTTATGCCTTTAGAACGCCTGAGGTGCTACTTGGATGTTGGGCCCCTGTATGTGGCCAGACTGTGGAAAAGTCTCAAACATGTGGTATCGCAATACTCAGGAGTATTTAACGATATGGGTCTCAGATTACATGAGCTGATCCTTAAAAGGAAAAGACTCAAAATGAAAAAAATAGAAACAAAAATACGAGACCTCCAACAGGAGATTGATCCCATCAAGGAAAATTCCTAGTCGAGTACATTAGACTCTGGGTATAGCAATTTATGAGGACTCATAACGCTATGGTGTACAAACTCTGAAAAGGTGTCAGACCGGTGTATGTCCCCGGGTTGTAGGTTCATCGTGGAGTCCGCAAGATTTCCGTATTTAACGTGTAAATCAAGGGACTGATGGATAGTGTAAAAACTTAATGGGATAAAACTTTTCGTTTGTGGGGTTACATATAAGATATTCCGTATTACTCAGAAAACTTGTACAGTAAAAAAAGGTGTTCAAAAACCTTTTACACCTTTCTTTTAATTTTGAATAAAAAAAAAAAAAAAATGTGTTTCTA
>BLSH010131159.1:222101-233858 GCA_018402905.1 Glandirana rugosa | reverse complement strand
AGAGACAGGAGCAGCATGGGGGGGCAGTAGAGGAGCACGGGGGACCAGAGCAGCTTAAGGGGCAATAGAGGAGCACAGGGGACCAGAAGAAGCATGTGGGGGAATAGATGAGCACAGGGGACCATAAGGAGCATGTGGGGGACTAGAAGGAGCATGGGGGAAATAGGGGAGCACGGGGGACCAGAGCAGCATGGGGGGGCAACAGAGGAGCACAGGGGATCAGAAGGAGCATGTGGGGGACAAAAAGGAGCATGTGGGGGACCAGAGCAGCATAGGGGCAATAGAGGAGCACGGGGGACCAGAGGAGCATGTGGGGACCAGAGGAGCGGGGGGAACCAGAGGAACAGGGGATACCAGAGGGGCATGGGGGGGACAGAGAAGCATGTGGTGGACCAGAGAAGCACGGGGGGACCAGAGGAGCGCAGGGGGGTCTCCAGAGGAGTATGAGGGGAACAGAGAAGCAGGGGGGGACCAGAAGGAGCACGGAGGAGGGGACAGACAGCCTACTCAACAGGCGGGGGCAGTATGGGAGAGACCTGTCAAAGTGGGCCAGTCTAGATGAAGTCCAGGGCCAAATTTTTGTCCCAGTCCAGCCCTGCTGGACACGAACCTTGCAGTCTCCCCTATGGAGTGGCTGTTCCAGTGGCAGTTAGTGTCAGTTAATGGCAGTATTAGTGTCAGTGTGTTTTAGATAAGATAATGTTTTATATTTAGTATCATTGTGTGTAGGTAGGACAAAAAAAAAATACATACTATTGTTTTTTGGCCCTACTATGGGCAAAAAGAACAAATCATATAAATAATATATGTGTTATCACCGTAATCATCAGTATTTGGAGAATTGATTTTGCATGTTTTTTTGGTGGTGATACACAGTAATGGCAATAAAATATACAGCTACATTTATTTTTTTTCTCTTTTGGGCCTAACAAATGAAAGCCCAATCTGTCCTGAAAAAAACAAGCTATAATCCACCTCAATACAATAAGTAGTTGCGGTGATATATACAGTTTTCCATCATGTGTCAACACAAGTTCCAAAATCGGGCTTGGTCATTATGGTTTGTTTAGACCTTGGTCATGAAGGGGTTAATCCTTCTTTGGTTTTTTTAAAAACAAACTTACATTTGGGCTGTAGCCAGGCTTTAAATATAGAAATATGTGGCATTGAAAGCAGCATCTCTCTCCCACTCTCCTACATTGTAATTGATACTATTTTTCCCAAAATCCCTAACCGACAGCAACCACTTGGCCAACCTACTCTTCTCCAGAATACAACACATGAATTGGCAGACTGCTATTGTGTGCATACATTTTGTGAATCGATGTAGTCTTCTTTATATAAGGTTGTTGCTATAGTTTACAGCACTTTGCACATTCTTATTTACTACCTCTCCTCTCCCATAGAATATAACCAATGAACTCACAGGAATTTTGGAAGATATGTTAAACGTCATTAATGGAAAATCACTTATTCCCTTCTATGCTAGTTTATTGTATTCCCTAATAAGTTAATAACAAATGTATGTTTCCAGACTATGCAAAGCGCCATTATGTTCTGTAAAGGACGCCTGAATGTGTTTGTTCTTCCCTCTATATAATGGCTTTGGCAGCTACGGGTAATATGTCTCAACGTAATTTGAAACATGTTTCTACAGAAAGCTCACATGATTTCATGGTCATTGAACTTTCCACTAAATCATTCCGGTGTCTGCCTTTAAGTAATAATATGTCTTCACCTTATAAAAGTCTGTTTTGGCCAGAAATAAATTCCAATTTTGTGGTCATCACTGCACATCTAGGTGGCACATTCCTGTTCTGAGGTTGCAAACTGCTTTTCTTGTGAATTAGGAAGTGTGACCACAGTAATTAGCAGTGAGTTTCCAGACATAAATACAGTACATTGAGCTCAGACATGCTCCCAACCCATGCTGACCTTGTCAGTGAGGAAAGGTGGAATAAAAATACAAGGATGAAAATAGATATATCACCCAGTGCTTCTCTTAATTTTGCCTCTGCCGGCTTGGTCCACTTGACTGAACAAAGTGTACATGTTACACTGCGCCAAGCACATCTTCAATAGCATCTACTTAATGCTGGACTACATTTTATTTCACCATATTTTAAAAGGGCCAAAATGTTGGAGACATCACCAATTTAAACTGGGTAATATTGTGCTGAAACACTGTCTTAGAAGGGTATTTAAAATAAGTGCATTGCACTTTTAAATATATTTTCTTTATTCATTTAATTCAGGAGTTCCGCCTGTGTGAAAAAAAAAATTAAAAGTCAGCAGCTACAAATACTGTAGCTGCTGACTTTTACTATAAGGACACGTACCTGTCCAGGGAACCCGCAATGTCGGCACCCCACGGCTCTGGGTGCAGGCGCCGACATTCTAACTAACTTGCGACTTCACAGCCTGTTTCCTACTGCACATGAATGCTTGCCCAATGGTCCCTGCTGTCTTCTGGGACCTGTGTGTCTCCCAGAAGGCAGCGGGGGGCGGGCACACATTGTGTGGCAATCTTTCCCCAGAAGTGGGAGTGAATACCTGATTTTGGCAGGTATACGCTCCCCCCTGAAAGGTGCCAGATGTGGCACCGGAGGGAGGGAGGAAACCGATCAGCGGACGTTCCATTATAGGGTGGAACTCCGCTTTAAGAAATAGAATTTTTAAAAATGGTTTTATTTTCTTTTTTTGGCCTCTTGCACACTAGACCTTAAAATTGCAGCTGTTAGAGCCGTTTTTTTTCCATCTCTAAACGCACCTCTATGTTAGCCTATGTGTCCTTGCACAAGTTGGGATTTAGTGGCAGAAAAGTAAATCTATCACTTGCGAATACAGGGCAGAAAAAACACCTAATGTGTGGAAACGTCTCTAAGCGCATCTAAATGCTAAGCGTGTTTATTGAGATATGTTTGTTTATTGAGCGATTGAGAATGCATTAATTTCAATGTCTAGAATAAATTAATATTGCTGATAAAGGATATCGAGGAAGTGCAGAGAAGGGCAACCAAACTGATAAGAGGCATGGAGGAGTTCAGCTATGAGAAAGATTGGAGAAACTGAATTTATTCTCTTTTGAGAAGAAGAGATTAAAGGGGGATATGATCAAAATATATAAATACATAAGGGGTCCATATTGTGAGGGATTAGCTCTTGTGGGGATCACCTTCCCTGAGATAAAGGCAGTTGAGACGGCAGGTTCTTAAGGTTTATTGGTAAAAGGTTGCATTCAAAATAAACAAAAGATAAAACAAATCCTTCCCATCCAGGCTCTAACTAAACATCTCAGCATTCCTATCTGAGTGGTGTAGGGCTTCTCCCAGACACCCACAAAACAAAGTGGACCAGTGCACCAGTGGACCACAAAATCCGGCAGGGGATCAGCCCTACCAAAGCGGCTGCAAAACCCGGACCAGGCTCCACCATAGTTTGTTGTGAATGAATGTATGCGAGGTGAGATGTACCTTCCATCAATCACCTCGACACATACCCCTCCTCTGCTCAAGCCCCTGCGGCTGAGCAACTGTCCCAACTGGATAGTGGACACAGGACAGGGCATCTGCGTTATTCTGGAGCTTCCCATAATTCAACTTTCTGAAATCATTGTAGAACCTGATAGTACCATCTGGCTTTGAGACCAACACTATGGGACTCGACCAGTCACTGTGGGATTCCTCTATCACGTCCAACTCTAACATCGTTTTTGTTTCCTTTGCAACAGCCTCCCATCTAGCCTCAGGTATTCTGTAGGGCTTTACATTTACACGGACACCTGGTTCCGTAATTATGTCATGTTCTATGACTGTGGTCAGTCCGGGTAGGGGAGAGAAAAAAATCTCTATTTTTACTCACAAACTCTTTAACGTCCTTTTGTTGAGCTACTGACAAGGATTCAGTTATGAGAACAACAGGTGTCGTGGGGGCCCTGTCCGTTTGAGGGGTTTTCACTGCCAGTAAAGTCTCTCTACACGGTTTAAAGAGATTAACATGATATATTTGCTCTGACTTCCTTTTCCCTGGCTGGTAAACTTTGTAGTTTACTTCCCCTACTCTTTTCCTAATTTCAAAGGGACCTTGCCACTTTGGGAAGAATTTACTCTCAACTGTGGGGACTAGCACCAGCACTCTGTCCCCAGGGTTTAAAGTTTGGGTCTTGGCACCCCGATTCTAAACCCTTCTCTGGGCTTCCTGGGCTTGCTCCATATGTTCTCGTACAAGGGGCAGGAGAGCCGCGATTCAATCCTGCATCAATGAGATATGCTCAATGACGCTTCTATAAGGCGTGAACTCTCTCTCCCATGTTTCTTTTGTGATGTCAAGCAATCCCTTGGGATGTCTACCATACGGGAATTCAAACAGGGAATAGCCTGTAGACGCCTGGGGTACCTCCCGTATGGCAAACATTAGATATGGCAGCAAAAAATCCCAATTTCTTCCATCTTTATCTACCACATTTTTCAACATACTTTTCAGTGTTTTGTTAAATCTCTCCACAAGACCATCCGTTTTAGGGTGGTAGACAGAGGTACGGAGATGGGAGGTTTTGTATAACTTACACAATTCCTCAGTGACTCTGGACATAAATGGTGTGCCCTGATCCATTAATATCTCTTTTGGAATCCCCACCCAGGTAAATACCTGGACAAGCTCTTTGGCGATAGCCTTAGCTGAGGTATTATGTAAAGGGATGGCTTTTGGATACCGCGTGGCATAGTCCAGTATTACCAGTATGTACTGGTGTCCCCGGGCAGATTTTACTACTGGTCCCACCAGATCCATGTCAATTCTCTCAAAAGGCACTTCAATTATGGGTAATGGACCCAGCGGACTGCGAAAATGGGGCGCTGGCACAGAATACTGACACTCTGGGCATGACTCACAATATTCTTTGACATCGGTGTACAATCCGGGCCAAAATAACCTCTGAGTTATTCTTTCCTTGGTCTTCTCTACCCCCAGATGACCACCCATTATGTGTCCATGGGCTAAGTCTAATACCATTGGGCGATAAGGTTTGGGAACCACTAGCTGCTCTAGCTCCTCCTCCCCTTGCTTTACCACCTGGTACAGCAAATTCTTTTTAAGAGCCATGTTGGAAAAGACAGACCCATATTAGGTTCCACAGGTTTCCCCATCCATCATTTTAATGTTTTCTCTGGCACTAGTAAGTGTCACAACTCGTAGGTGTTCCGTACAAAAATACTCTCTCCTGACCTCTAAGTCAGGTATCGCATTATGTCCACTCTCTCTGCCAGAGTCAGAGATGTTTTCTTATTCAATAACCTCTAGCTGTACTAGGTGCCGTAGGGACCATGGTGATTTAATTCATTTAATGTGGAGGTGCCCCAAACTACACACGTACTGGAGGGAGGTGATAGGAAAGCTGAACAGTGTGTATCATATTGACTTAGCAGAAGACCCGAAAGCAGGTTTATTAGGCATCATAGAGGTGGAATTTACGGTGGAGGCCCATAGAGCTGGGGTGGAGAGAGCCCTTTTTCAGGCCAGAAAACTAATTTTGAAGCATTGGAAGTCAGAGAGTCCTCCTACAGTAAAAGAGTGGATAACGCTGGTGAACCAAACCATTAGATTTGAAAAGGTGATTTATCAGCATAGAGGAAGCAACACCAAATTTGAAAAGATATGGTCGCCATGGCTGGCTGTACCAGGCCTTGCGCCGGTGGAGCTAGTCATGGATAGACTATTTATGTGAACTGAGGCAGTACACGGGCATAGGTTAATGGTTAATGTGGAATGGAATAAGTCAAATATGAATGTACTAGAACGGAGACATTGGACTGGTAATGTGTATGTTGAACACTGTAATATGTGGATTTATGCTATGTATGCAAAGCTGCTCAATAAAGTTTGTTGTTTGGAGATAAAAAAAAAATAACCTCTAGCTGGCAACTGGCTTCCATCTCCTCCTGTTCCCCAGCCATTACCAGAAAAGGAAAAGGGTCTCCTCCCTCCGCGGTCCTGCCAACAGTTTTGCTTTCAATTTTGCACTTTCTGGTGTGATCTCTCGTGGTTTCCCAGCAAGGGGAGCTCTAGCCTCCTGACTCCCTTTGCTTTCCCATAAACTCCAAAAATGGGGAAGATCTCTCCCCATTAGCGCTTCATGCAGCAGTGAAGGTACCACCCCCACTGAATGTGTCACTCTGCCCCACGGGGTGTCAATCTCAACCATCGCAGTCTGGTAGTCCCGTGTGTCCCCATGAATGCAAATAACCCCAATGGTGCTAGGGTGTAGCTTTGCAGAATTTACACAATTACCTTTGACCAGTGTCACAATACTACCAGAATCAAGTAGGGCAGTTACTGGTTTCCCATCAATAGAAATCACTCACATCTGTTTCTCCATGTGCATCTGACATGAGGCAGTACAAGCAACCTGTGCAAAAAGAGACATGCGTCTTTTCATATAAGCATTATTGTATTGCATTGGTTCATCATTTAGGGAACAGTTTGCAGCAGTATGACCTAACGCATGGCAACGATAACATTGTATGTGCTCTATACTCAATCCTTTCCCCGACCTCAAAGACCTTCCTTAACCTACTTGGCCAGTCTCCAAGTCTAGAGTCCACAGTCTCATTAACTCTTCCTCAGCAGTCGTATATCTTTCCACCAGTTGGTTTGCAGTCTTGAGGTCCCCGTGGCTGATCCACTTCCTCAAAGTAGGAGGGAGCGCATGCAAATAGCGGTCCATGACCACACACTCTACAATCTGAGGGCCTGCCAACTTCTCTGTATTGTAGCTACTTCTTGGCGAGGTGGATCAGATCGAACCTCTGGGAGTGGGGTAGGACCACTGATGCACCCGTCGAGCCCGGACCGCCATGGTGATACCCAAGCTTGTGAGTATCTCCTCTTTTAGTGTCTCATAATCCTGGGTTTTATCTGGTTCCAGATCAAAATAGGCTTTTTGGGGTTTGCCTGTCAAAAAGGGGCTAATAGTCCCACCCATTGTTCCTTTAGCCATCCTTCCCTGCACAGCGACTCTCTCAAAAGTTGTGAGGCATGCCTCCACATCATTTGCAGGTGCCATCTTCTGCAGGTAATAGCAAAATCCAGCCCGGGATCAGCCCTACCAAAGTGGCTGCAAAACCGGATTCCACCATAGTTCGTTGTGAACGAACGTATGTGAGGTGAGATGTACCTTCCATCGATCACCTCGCCACAATATATACATGTAGGACCCCTATAGAGTAGGTGTGTTTTTTCTAGCAGGGTTTTGCTAGGTGAGGTAAAATTTAGTCAGGCCAGAGTGTTTTGATCTCACCAGAACATCCCACTTCTTTCTAGAAAACTGGGGAAGGTTTCAGGTCAGAGAGCTGGGACATAGGTGGAGCCATCTGGAGTGTTCTAAGGAGCCTTGACCAATCCCCAAGCAGGATTGACAGGGGGCAGACCTCCTTAAATACTTTGAGTCAACCCAATTTGGGGGGAGAAGTGTCGGGTGGAAGTCTGGAGCTGTAGCAGACTTGCTGTGGAGGCCTCTACCAGGGAGGTCGCCCCCATCTGGGGGCGTGACCTTGAGGTTCGGGTGCAGCCAGGAGTGGTGGTGATTCCTGGAGGTCACACGGGAACAGGAGAACAGCAGAGGCGCTACAAGGATAGAGACCTTAAAGTGATCCACTCGTGTGGTGAGTGACGGTCCCTGTGGGCTGGCAGAGAAAGTGCTGGAGCAGGCTGGGAGAGGTATATTGGACTATCTGTGGAAGCCTTGGGAGCCAGTCAAGGGAAGGAGAGTCACTAAGGAAAAGCAGGTCTGTGGGACCTGGAGGAGAGTTGGGCTGGGAGTTGTAGTCCATCAAAGGCCTGGCTAGCACTCAAGTACTTTGCTACACATTCAGGGGCCCGTTATCCCTGGCCTGTAATGGGTGTTCCTGAGGTCCTGCTAATAGAGGGTAGGCCTCACCATGTGCTAGCTGCGGTGAAGAGGAAGGAGTAGAGAAGCTTGATACATTTCCTTTCAGGCTGGAAACTAAGTGATGTGCTGCAGAGAAGTAAAGAGTGATAATCTGTAAGTTCTGGAATAGAGAGAGAGAACTGTAGAAGAAACGGTCAGCAAGTTGAGTGCTGGAGTGTTGTGAGGAGTAACAGTCTGCAGTGGGACAGTCTGCAGTGAAAGTGCGCATATGCAGGACTGTGTATGGAGTTTGTGTATCCTAATTCTTTGAGCATCCCACAGTCATCCCTTATACCCATCCAAGTTATTTCCCCTAAATAAAACAACAAAAACAAGAGCCAGCCTGTTCAGCATCTCTGGATGTGTGATGTATGGTGTGATTGAGGGCAGCTATAAGGTGAACCACTACTACCAGCCACTCTCAAGGGAGCACATGGATATATATATATAAATATTATTATATTATTGGTTGAACTAGATGGACTTGTGGCTTTAGGAGTGTCTTTAACGCTGCATTTCTCTAATTCATCCCAAAGGTGTTTTATCACATTGAGGTAAAGCCAATCAAGTTTTTCCACCCCAAACTCCCTCATCCATGTCTTTATGGACCTTGCTTTATGCACTTTGGGATGAGTTAGAGCGGAGGCTGTGAGCCGGGCCTTCTCGTCCAACATCAGTGCCTGACCTCACAAATGCGCTTCTGGAAGAATGGTCAAACATTTCCATAGACACACTCCTAAACCTTGTGGACAGCCTTCCCAGAAGATTAAAAGCTAGTATAGCTGCAAAGGATGGGTCAACTTAATATTGAAACCTACAGACTAAAGCTGGATACACACTATACAATTTTCTGTAGATTTTTTCCTTAAGGTTTGACCTCATATTATATGGTTTTGGTAAATCTAAAGGAGATTAAACAACAAAAGTTATATAATGTGTATCAAGCTTAAGACTGGGATGTTCTTAAAGTTCATGTGGATGTAAAGGCAGGCATCCCAATACATATATATATATAAATATATATATATATATATATATATATATTATATATTGTGACAGTAGGCGGGTAAAGATGCCGGGTTGCGTGCAGGATGGCAGGAACATCTGCCCACGATTTAAAGTGTATACAGACTTAAGCCCCGTACACACGGGATGACGATCGCACGTACGATCGTGTCCAATTGTACGTTGGCTGTTGTATGCAGCATACTGACTGCACTACACGATCATATGGCTGCGGAAAGAATGTTCAGGTGCATGTAATTAGCATCCAGCCATTCCTGACTTTGGAGCATGCATGTTTTGCACAATACAACTTTGTTACACCAACTGCTCTGTACACACGATACAACGGTCGTATGAGCGCTTGTTGGTACGACCAAGTTTTCTAGTCAGCTCATACAACTCCCTTGTACGACCGTCGTATTTTCGACTGTTCAAATCACATACGAACGATCGATATCACATGCAACGGTCGTTAGTACGACCTGTTGTATGCGATCGTCGTCCCGTGTGTACGGGGCTTAATACCACTAAGGGGAGTGCTGGGAGTCTTTCAGGAGTAGAGGTAATGAGCCCAGCTGAGGTGAGCTGGCTTATTAATTCCTCTTCAAGAACTCCCAGTAGGCATAGGTGAGTGCTCCATCCTGGAACCAGTTTCTGTGACCATAAACTGGGGAGCGTAACACACATCCTGTACACGGTAAGGCCTGAGTGTCCTGCAGTGAGAGGTAGGAGCTTGGTACAGCGGTAGGCTGTACCCAGCTGACAGACAGGGAAATCTATTGTGCAGTCAGTGGCCAAATGGCCTAGGATTTATTTTGTTTGGTTTTGCTTTGCTGTTTTTCACATTGTAACTATTGAGAATAAACTACCTTTTTGTTTTCACCTGATACTGCTCTCTCGCTGTGTCTAAATTGTGTAGTGAACCCTTCCAGGGGTTACCACACACCCGTTGCCAAACTAACCCCCTTACAGTATATATATATATATATATATACACAATGGGGTTGATTTACTAAAGCTGGAGAGTGCAAAATCTGGTGCAGTTCTGCTTAGAAACCAGCTTCCAGGTTTCTTTGTCAGAGCTTAATTGAAGAAGCTGAAGTTGATTGCTGATTGGCTAGCATGCACAGCTGCACCAGATTTTGCACTCTCCAGCTTTATTAAATCAACCCCAGTATCTCACAAAAGTGAGTACACCCCTCACATTTTTGTAAATATGTTATTGTATCCTTTCATGTGACAACACTGAAGAAATTACACTTTACAACAATGTAAAGTAGTGAGGGTACAGCTTGAATAACAGTGTAAATGTGCTGCCCCCTCAAAATAACTCAACACACAGCCATTAATGTCTAAACCACTGGCAACAAAAGTGAGTACACCCCTAAGTGAAAATGTCCAAATTGGGCCCAATTAACAATTTTTCCTCCCCGGTGTCATGTGACTCGTTAGTGTTACAAGGTCTCAGGTGTGAAAGGGGAGCAGGTGTGTTAAATTTGGTGTTATCACTCTCACTCTCTCGTACTGGTCACTGGAAGTTCAACATGGCAGCTCATGGCAAAGAACTCTCTCAGGATCTGAAAAAAAGAATTGTTGCTCTACATAAAGATGGCCTAGGCTATAAAAAGATTGTCCAGACCCTGAAACTGAGCTGCAGCATTGTGGCCAAGACCATACAGCAGTTTAACAGGACAGGTTCCACTCAGAACAGGTCTCTCCATGGTCAACCAAAGTAGTTGAGTGCATGTGCTCAGCGTCATATCCAGAGGTTGTCATTGGGAAATAGACCTATGAGTGCTGCCAGCATTGCTGCAAAGGTTGAAGGGGTGAGGGGTCAACATGTCAGTGTTCAGATCATACGCCGCACACTGCATCAAATTGGTCTGCATGGCTGCCATCCCAGAAGGAAGCCTCTATTAAAGATGATGCACAGTTTGCTGAAAACAAGCAGACTAAGGACAAGGATTACTGGCACCATGTCCTGTGGTCTGATGAGACCAAGATAAACTTATTTGGTTCAGATAGTGTCAAGAGTGTGTGGCTGCAACCAGGTGAGGAGTACAATGACAAGTGTGTCTTGCCTACAGTCAAGCATCGTGGTGGGAGTGCCATGGTCTGGGGCTGCATGAGTGCTCTCAGTACTGGGGAGCTACAGTTCATTGAGGGAACCATGAATGCCAACATGTACTGTGACATACTGAAGCAGAGCGTGATCCCCTCCCTTAGGGGACTGGGTCGCAGGGCAGTATTCCAATATAACAACCCCAAGCACACCTCCAAGATGACCACTGCCTTGCTAAAGAAGCTGAGGGTAAAGGTGATGGACTGGCCAAGCATGTCTACAGACTTAAACCCTATTGAGCATCTGTGGGGCATCCTTAAACGGAAGGTGGATGAGCACAAGGTCTCTAACATCCACCAGCTTCGTGATGTCATCATGGAGTGGAAGAGGACTCCAGTCGCAACCTGTGAAGCTCTGGTGAACACCATGCCCAAGAGGGTTAAGGCAGTGCTGGAAAATAACGGTGGCCACACAAAATATTGACACTTTGGGCCCAATTTGGACATCTTCACTTAGGGGTGTACTCACTTTTGTTGCCAGGGGTTTTTAACCCGGGTTTCACAGTTATAAAACACACCGGTGGCAATAAAAGGTCGTGACGGAATTGGGAGAACCCGTACCACAAGTGGTCTCGAAGTGTCCAACGCTGACCTCAGGAGAAGGTGAGGTACTACTGTAGTGCTTCGACCACCTACAATCTCTGGAACACGAGTAGGTGGAAGGCAAATTCCTACGGGGTGTCTACGAGTTATCCCAAATTCAGACA